>ML682014.1:32362091-32403985 GCA_007922195.1 Podocnemis expansa
TTGCCCTCTTTTTACCATAAACTGAAGCGTGCACTGAATTTTAAAGTGAGTAATTTGGGAGTAGCTAGGCTACACGCCTCCGTGCGGCTCTCGAAGGTTTAATAATCAACTGGGGTGGCTCCCGAGGTCGTAAGTTTGGCCACCCCGGGCAGGAAGGTTCCCCCCCCCGCCCCGCCCCGCCGGGGAAGGGGCCGCGCTCCCGGCGACTTACCGAGGTGCAGGGTGAGGTTGATGGCGCTGGGGTACTGCACCCCGGCCAGCATGGTCTGGCTCTGCCACCAGGTGGTGTCGGCCTGGTTGTAGTCGGTGAGGAAGGCGGCGTCGTGCCGCAGGTGGGGCTGGGCGGCGTCGCACAGGTGGCAGGACTTGGTGACCCCGGTGACGCCGGTCTGCACGCAGTACTCCTCGGCCGGCGAGCCGCACGTGTTGGTGGCCACCACGGTCACGTTGAAGGCGGCGTTGACGAACTCGGGCATGCAGCGCTGCGGCCGCCCGCTCGCCTCGTCCACGCACTCGTCCATGGCGGCGCCGCAGCGCCCGGCCAGCGCCGCCAGCACCAGCAGCGGCAGCGGCAGCGGCAGCGCCCGGCCGCCCATCCTCGGCGCGGCGCGAGAGGCGGCGGGAGAAGCGGCTCGGCCGGCGCGCGCTGGCTGCGGGGAGGCAGCGGACGCTCGGGCGGCGGCGGCGGCTCGGGCACAGAGCGAGCGCGCGGGCCCGGCTGGAGGAGGAGGAGGAGCGGCCGGCGCGAAGGGGTGGGGGCTGCGCGCGCGGTGCACGCCGGGAGAATCACCCCCCTCCCCTCTGCCGGCCGGACAGGGAGCGCGGGGACGCCGGGACGGATGAGCGCGCGCTTGTTCCTCTGGTCCTCGCCCCCCGCGGCTTTGCGCCGCCGAGCGGGCGGGAGTTTGTGGGACTCAGCGGCGCGCGCCTCGGGAGACGGGCGGGCGGAGGCTGCAGGGTGCTAGTGTGTCATCCCCGCACTGCCCTCCAGGGGGCGCCGCTCGCGGCTCCAGGGCCGGCGCCCTGCTGCTGCAGCCCCGCCTGCCAGCCTCGGGCCCGGCCCGGCCCTGCAGCCGCATCCTTAGACCAAGGGGGACAAAAAGTGGAGGCGGTGTTGTAGCTTCAAAGGGGCAGCCGTGTTAGTCGAGTATTGCAAAAGGAGCAAGGAGTCTTGTGGCACTTAAAAGAGTACCAGATGTCTTTATCACCTGTGCTTTCGTGGGAGAAAAAATCTCCTAGGGAAATAGAGTGGCAGGGGGCTGTGGGTGAGGTGATAAATTTTACTGACCAGCTTTCCTTAGTGAGAGGGTGAGAGACAAGCTTTCTGCAGGTTTAGGAAACCTAAAAAAACCCAAGGAGTCCTGTGGCACTTAAAGACTAACAGATTTTTTGTCACATGAGCGTTCATGGGAGAAAGTCTCCCAGGCAGTAGAGTGGCAAGGGGGTGTGGGTGAGGTGATAAATTTTACTGACCAGCTTTTCCTGCTGAGAGTCTGAGACAAGCTGCTTCTTCAAGCACTGCTCGGATACATTCATAGAATCCTAGGGTTGGAAGGGACCTCATAGGTCATCTAGTCCAACCCCCTGCCAGAGGCAGGACCACTCCCACTAAACCATCCCAGTCATGGTTTTGTCCAGCCGGGCCTTAAACACCTCCAAAGATGGAGATTTCACCACCTCCCTCGGCAGCTCATTCCAAGGCTTCAACACTCGCCTAGTAAAAAAGTTTTTTCTAATATCCAGCCTCGACCTCCCTAACCGCAACTTGAGACCATTGCTCCTCGTTCTGTCCTCTGTTATTACCGAGAACAGTCAAGCTCCATCTTCCTTAGAGCATCCCTTCAAGTAGTTGAAGGTTGCTATCAAATCCCCCCTCAATCTTCTCTTCTGCAGACTAAATAAGCCTAATGCTTTCAGTCTTTCCTCATAGGGCTTGTGCTCCAGCCCTTTAATCATTTTGGTTGCCCTCCGCTGAACTCTCTCTAGCATGTCCCTGTCCTTTTTGTAGTGGGGAGCCCAAAACTGGACACAGTATTCTAGATGTGGCCTCACCAGTGCAGAATAGAGGGGAATGATCACATCCCTTGATCTGCTGGTAATACTTCTTTTGATGCAGCCCAGTATGCCATTGGCCTTTTTGGCAGCAAGAGCACACTGCTGACTCATATCTAGCTTCCTATCCACCATGACCCCCAGGTCTTTTTCTACACTGCTGCTACTTAGCTGAATGTTTCCCAGCCTGTAGCAGTGCATGGGATTTTTCTGCCCCAAGTGCAGGATTTTACACTTGTCCTTATTGAAGCTCATAAGATTTCTATTGGTCCACTGTTCCAATTTATCTAGGTCTCCCTGAATCCTGTCCTTGCCCTCCAATGTGTCTACTGTTCCCCCCAGCTTGGTGTGATAGACAGAGAGCCTATTTTTCCTACAATATCCAAGAATTTGGGGACTGTACTCCCTTAATTCGCCTTCCGGCTTCCCGCCTGGGAAAATACTTCACTCGGTTCTCTAACCCCCAGAGTGTCCTTGAGATGCTGCAGTTGCCACCCTATAATAGATTCACTTCCTAGCTGATAGGAAGGAACCTCCCTCAGCACTGGGGTTCTTCAGATATCCATGTATTGAGGGGTTTTGACCTTGGCACCTCTGGCACGGCAGAGCGGTAACGCTATCCATCCGGGAAGTACTGTAGGTGCTGAGACCGCAACCTTACATGGAACTTCTATGAATCTTTCCGTCCTCGATGGGGTGACCGAATGATAGCAGGCGCTATTCCCGACCCTTCTTCTCCCTCCCTCACGCACTCGTGAGGGCTCTCACGATGCGAAACCCTGCGAGATTATAGGCCCAGCGGGCTTTTTTCCTGTGAGTTCTCCTGTTCCCGCGGGCCCTAGAAGGACCAACTCATTAACACTGCCTTAGGCCACCATGCTGTTGGTGACTCTTACACCCCGGAGCCTCTCTCCTGCAAGAACCCAGTCCTTGGTACCTGTTCGGCTGAAAATGTGTGCTCCTGCACTACCCGGTTTATAGCTAGCATACTGTAGGCCCCTGTTCTGCTTGGCTTGGCCTCCATATGCTGTTGTTTAGTGTCCTGTGATCTTCTCAGTCGTTCTCAAGCCCAACTTACAACCCTGTATCCTCATCCTCAGTCGCATTGACCAGACGGCTATGTTTGGTCACGACCTGGATGGGGGTATGGTCATCCCCTTATGACTACCTGCGTATCCAGTAGTCGCCAGATGAGTTCATAACCATGTGGTTCCAGCTAAGCCTTCAGGTGATCAGTTCAGGAACTAATCTCTACCCATTCTTTGTTTTCGTGTGAGACATGGCCAATATGGCTAAATTCACATTTGTTGGCATCCAGCGTTCTCCCACGAGTCCACGCAGCAAGACCCATGAACAGACACTATATTCTGTCTGTCATACTCCACATTTCCACCTATGCGGAACACCTACGCAACCCCCTATGTTAAGGTTGCATTCTTTACTCCAGTTATGGTGACCTCGTTCCAACCTGCTTATGCGTATATGCCTCGGTGGGTTCGGTCCTGCCCCGTCCTGGGTTGGCCCTCAGCTCTTGACTCTTCTGGGCCGCGTCGAGGCCCTTTCGCCTCTTGACTCCAGCGAGGATCTTGTTGCTGGGCGTCTACCTTATGGGGCATGTTGCTTTGCTGAAGGCGGAAGAACCAACCACTCGCCATCCATCAGCATGGCTAGTAGTCATCTATTACTGAATGCATCCGAGCAGCGCTCGAAGAAGAACGGTGGGTTACTCACCAGTAACCATCCTTCTTCGAGATCGGCTGCTCAGATCCATTCAGGTCCCTCCCCTCCATTCCCGCTTCTGGAGTTGGTGACTCTAAGGAACTGAGGAGGGGTTGGGAGGTGGCCGTATATATAGCCACCGGGCAGCACCAGGGACGGTGGATGCCTCCCCTCTCCTGACAGGCTAGGACAAGTTTTTTCCGACCAATCCGGCACTCTGGCACGGAGACACCTATTACTGAATGGATCCGAGCAGCCCATCTCAAAGAAGGACGGTTACTGGTGAGTAACCCACCGTTTCTGCTTGTCTGCAGGTTTAGGAAACTTAAAAAAAAAAAAAAAAACAAACCACCAAGGAGTCCTGTGGTAGTTAAAGAGTTAACATTTATTTTTTGCATGAGCTTTCATGGGAGAAAAATCCCACTTCATCAGATGCTTTGAAGATGGGGGAACTTACTCAGCATTTCCCTGCTGAATACAAGGTGGGGGTGTGGTTAGCCGTAAAATTAAGTTTCCCAGGCCTGTGTAAGGTTAGGGTTACTGGATGTCAGGCAAAAGGAGGACACATCCTCCTTTTTATCTTCAAGTCCTCCATCTGGCAGGCATTGTAAAAATACATGATTTTGTCTGGCTTTTTACTTATAGGGGGTTAAAGTATGCTGGAACACCCCGGAACAGCTTATTTTTAGGGGGAAGCATTCCAGGGCCCCCTAAGCCCACAAGAATATTACATTAATACTACATTTTCTTCATGTGTCTTCCAATGTCCTCCCTGTCGTCCTTTCCATGCTTTGGTATCTGGTAACCCTACATAAGCTGGAAAGCTTGCCTCTCTCACCACTGAAAGTCAATCAGATCACCACCCTTGGCTCTCTGAGACAAAAAAATTGTTTGCTTTGTTTTGTTACACAACAATAACCGAGTTGAATTCAGAATAAGAATGCCACCATGCTACCTAGCTGTTTAAAGAGAGCAAGTTACTAAAAAGGAAGTCAAAGAAAATCAGACACTGAGTACACGTTGCAAGTAGATATCTGTACTAATAAAAATCTCATGAAAAAGCTAGCCTCCTCAAAGGAAAGCCTCAGGGGCTGACGTTGTAGATAAAAGACTAAATAAAAAGGACAGTGAGCAAGACACTGAATGATGTGACATAAGAAAAGCTCAAATGACCAGAGCCGTGCTACAGACCACCTCTGGATTATCTCTTTCTTGGTTCTCAGTACTCAACAATTTTCTACTCCAAAGAAATAGATTTTTCTTTATGTATTTTTCTGTGCTTTGCACTGTAATTTATCAAATAGCACCTCTGCTTAACATGCAGAAGGGCCTGGGTTCAATTCCCAGGGGGTTGGACTCGATGATCTCATGAGGTCCCTTCCAGCCCTATGACTTGACTTGACTTGACTAAATATTATAGTTCCCTTGCCTCATTCACCAGCCTCAAGAATTGTGGGACTACAGCATCAAAATCAGGTCTCATGGGAATTGGTGCAATTCCACTGCCTTCACAACAGTTGCACTTGCTAATGTTGTCTAAGTTTGGCTCAGCCTTTTTTTCTGGATAAGATTAGAGTGCTGTTTCTTAGTATGGCTCCCCCTTCCAACCTCTGCTTACCTCACCAATAACATTTTGGTTGTCCCATGCCCTGATACTATTCAGTAAAACACAGCAACTGCTAGGGGGAGAAGTTTCTCACTAGGCGAGGTATGAGTTGAGTTTCTAGTATCATGTGAGGAGGGAATTTAATACAACTTTCAAGAGTCATGGAAGAAGTCAGAGTGAGTCCACGCCTCCAAAAGCTAGAAGGCTTTTGCTACTTTAAAATGCATTTGAGGTATTTCCTGTCATTAAGCTTCTTTGCATTCTAGTCTTCTTGGGGGAAGGGATGGAGGATAAGGGAGGAAGTAAAGAGGCTGGGAATGGAATATGTTTTTCCCCATGGGTACATAAAACTAATTGTAAACGTTAGCCAGATTCACTGTTTACTTTAAGTTCCCTCATAAAATACTCGTATTATCTACATTCCAACATCCTGCTGAATCACAGATTATTAGTGTTGCTATGACTCATCTAGTAGCCTCTGGGACAGAATATCTTGAAGTTTCAGACTAGAATTTAGTCTACGCTAGATTTTTTTTCTTAATGTTTTCTACTTCCAGTGCTGCAGCCCCATTGGCATTAAGTGTGGGAGTACTAACGTTAACTGTAATGGCCAATAATTTTCAACTGCTCACTCACCTAACCCCAGTCAAAGCAAATCTGGACAACAGTGATTAAAATGCTGGCATCTTGTCTATATTAGAGCTTTGACAGCTGCAACCAGTGATCATCCAATGATGGTAACAGTGGGAAATTTTATGGGAAAAAAGTTGTGTAGACAAGAACTTACAAACACCATCCTTCAATAAGACATGAAACCAAATTCCTTTCTATCTATGTCTGCGGCCAACAGGAGAAGTTAAAAACTGCCAGATGCCATTGCTCCTTTTCAGCCCCAGCGGCCACTCAAGTTTCAGGGTTCCTGGGGATGTTACAGGTGGAAATAGAAATTGATGGTGTCTGATTGCATCAAAGAGACTATCTTTTTATTTACAAAAAAAACATATAAAGTCCTGCTTCACCAAATGCAGGAGGAATAAAGGGGCACTTTCCTAGGCCAGGTCTACGCTGGCCAATGATTTCAGCAGCAGTCAAAGGGAGATCACAAGTTACCTAAAATAACTTGTGTATCTCCCTTTGAGTTCCTACTGTCTTCTCATCTGTGTGTCTCCAGTGTGCTAAGTCTATGGGAAATGCCCTCTTGTCAACTCAGCGCTACTCTTCTGAGGGGTTGGGCTTAATGGGTTGACATCTAGATTGAGTGGACTTTTACTGACTGCTCAATTGGATCTGGAAAAATCTGGAAAGATTGAACTGACAGTGGAAGTGTAGACCTGACCTTAGTTACAGCTCCAAGTCACTTTCTCCAACAGACGTCAAAGCACTTTAGTTTTTCCAAGCTCAAACTGCATTCACAGGTTATTAAATGTCTTTCTTGCTTTTTGCCTCTCTCAGTTCTTGTCCATTCTCAGTTCTTGTCTTCTTTCACTTGTTCTTCCATACTCACCCACCTGTTCATGACACCTAATAGAGAACAAACGTGTGCACGTGCATGTGTGCACACCCATACACACCCTTTCCATGTGGTGCTAGTTTCTGGCAGACTATTAAGCCTCATGTTTAGGTGTGGACCCTTAATTGTCTCTTACAACAGGTATGGCCAAACTGTGGCTCGGGAGCTGCATGCAGCTCTTGAATGAAAGAGTGAGGCTCGCAGAAGAACATCAGCAAATCAATTTCTTGAATTGATTTAAATTGATTTTCCAAGTGCAAACATCTGCCAGGCTTTGGTTTTGATTATTATAAAGATTACCATATATACTCACACGTAAGCCAATTTTTTTGTGCCTGAAAATCACTTTTTAAAAGAGCAGTCAGCTTATGCACAGGTCAGAGAGAGGAAAGCAATCCCAGCCTATAAGTTTTAACTCTCCCACCCTGAGCATGCTCAGGGGGGAGCCTGAGCCTGTGCCTATCTGCTGGAGCAACCATATTGGATGGTCAGCCCAGGCAGGCTTAAAGCAAGGGGAGCAAACCCCAGCCTGTGCCTAGCTGCTGGAGCGGCCAGGTAAGGGGGACCGGGGGGGGAATTGGGATGGTGGGGAGAAGCAGTGGCATGCTGACTGCCCAGATTTTAAAAAACTGACCACTAGCCTGCAGTGTTCTGCATCAAGTGAGAGCTTAAGTTTTTACTGTGTAGGCCTAGTTTTCATAGTAACTTTAAGTGTGAGAATATGACAGTAGTAGGATCAATATCGTCCCTCTTTTTACAAAAATACTAGAGTGTGCAATGAATTTTAAACTTTGTAATTTTGGAGTAGGTACAAGTATATGGCTATATGCTTCTGTGCAGCTCAAAGGTTTAATAATCAACTTGTGTGGCTCTTGAGTTCCATAAGTTTGGCCACCCCTGTCTTACAGCTCTCTTAAAGGAAGCACCTGTTCACATATCAGTTTGAGCAGAACTTTAACTTAACCCATAATGACCAATGAGTTTTCATTCAACTCATAACCATAATTTAATGAAAATCTTTGTGTCCTTGTCAACATTCACTTTCTCAGGTCCTGTCTACACTATAAACTTACACTGGTATAACTACATTGCTCAAGCATGTGAAAAATCCACACCCCTGAGCAATGTAGTTATACTGAACTAACCTCCACTGTAGGCAGTGCTATTTTGATAGAAGAGCTTCTACTGTTGACATAGCTAATTAATTACACTTATGGGAGAAGCTCTCCTGTTGGCATAGTAATGTCTTCACTAAAGCACTATGGTGATGAAGCTGCATGAGAGCTGCTGTAGCATTTAGAGCAGAGGTCTCAAACTCAAACCACCACAAGGGCTGCATGAGAATTAGTACCTTAGCCTGAGTGCCGCACCACTGAAACCTTTCCATACAATGATATTGCAAATATCAGTAACGCTAGCGTCATTGTGGGCCACAGGAAATAGCTTTAGGGGCTGAATGAGGCTCATGGGCCATGTGTTTGAGACCCCTGATTTGGAGCATAGTTCTGACCTTAGTAAAATGGATTGCAATACCCAAGGCTGTTGCTTATACACAGCAGCTATTGTGCTTAGTATGGAGTCATTGTTCTCTGAATATACAATTCATTATATGGAAAATGATCAGGCACCCACAGTTTGTATTGTTCTCTAGAAAAAAATTATTTTAATGGGTGGCATTTATTTGTTTATATATTACTGTCATGGCAAAGGAAACAGTCATTGCTAAAGAAATGAGGTTTATTACTTGTGACTGAAATACTAGACAGGCTGATAAATATTACTTTTATAGTATGGAGTTGTCATCCTCGGAACATATGCACAAAATAGATCTGGTTTTAAGAAGTAATTTGATTCAATTATGTGTGATATACAAAAATACATATTTTTAAATCTTCCATACTCCACAACACTGTCTTTGGGGGAAAAAAAAAAGTAGAAAGCAAGGAGTCCTGTGGCACTTAAAGACTAACAGATTTATTTATCGCATGAGGTGTCTTTGAAGTAGCTTTCCCACTGTGTACAGGTTAAGGTTTCAAGATCATTAGCATGAGGGAGGTTGTCAAAATACTATTAGTTAGCATAGATCTTCATCCAGATTTTTCATTTTAATAGAGGAGGATGATATTGTAATGTGTAACTTGCTGCCTTTGGGTTCCTTAATATAGATGAGTAATTTACCATGTTACTTGAAAGGTACGGAACTGCCTCTATGCAGATATTGCAAACAGTTAAGCAAAACACTGAAACTCACAATACTGTGCCTAATATTCCCTTTTTTCCAGAAGGGCTAGTGCATAGTCAGGGTATAACAATTCTGGAAGCATCAAGTACACAGTATACTGCTTAGATCTTTTTTTTTTTTTCAGCCATTAATTTTTATGTGGATCCAAAAGATTATTAAAAATTACAGTCTTCACTGACAAAATCTCAAAGTCACCACTTGATGCTAGATTTATATTGGGCACTTTACAGAAGATCTAGATAACCTATTTTGCTCTTTAGAAAGACTGCCTGTTTCTAGAGTCTTTGCAAATCCAGTTATCTGTAGATTTAGAATCCTGGCTTTACTTTGCCATCACCTCAAACATTATGCTGCCAGTAATATCTGCCCCTGCAAACCAATAGGATTTCCTGTTTATGAGGCATTTTCCAATTCAAAGATACTCATTTCCACATTCTGAACTAAATACTTTAACACTTTTCCCCTACCAACATTGCTAGTATTCTTTTGTCTGATCTCATGTACCCACCACCCTGTTGTCTAGGCAATTCTCAGTTTTGGTTTGTTTTAAAAAAAATACCAGATTCAAATTTTTTGACATATAGAGTCATAGAATATTAGAGCAGGAAGGGACCTCCTGAGGCAATCTAGTCCAACCCCTAGCTAAAAGCAGGACTATTGACTAAATCATCCCAGCCAGGCCTTAAAAGTTTCCAAAGATGGAGATTCCACCACCTCCCTAGGTAACCCACTCCAAGGCTTCACCTCCCTCCTAGTGAGAAAGTTTTTCCTAATATGCAGCCTTGACCTCTTCAGCTGGAACTTGAAACCACTGCTCCTTGTTCTGTCCTCTGTCACCACTGAGACTAGCCTAGCTCCTTCCTCTTTGGAGCATGCCTTCAAACAGTTGAAGGATGCTATCAAATCCCCCCTTAGTCTTATCCTCTGCAGACTAAATAAGCCTAATAAGTTCCTTCAGTCTCTCTTTGCAAGTCATGTGCTCCAGCCTGGGCTGTCCTTGGGGGGGACAAGGGGAACAATCGCACCTGGCCCCATGCTGTCCTGCCATGAGCAGTGCAGCGCAGGGCCCAAACTGCTGTCCCCCAATGGCCATGCTGCCCCCTGCCCCTCACTGCTGCCTTTGGCACAGAGGTGGGGGTGGGAGCGTGAAACCAGCCTCTCCTCAGCCAGCTAGCCCTGCCCCAAGGGCAGGGAACAGCCAGCACAGGGACAGAGTGGTCAGCCCAGAGGCTGGGCTCTACCCTCTTGCCCTCCCCTGGGCTGGCTGTTCCACCCTAGGGGCAGCACAGTCAGCCCAGAGGTGGGGCAAGAGAGCAGAGCCCAGTCTCAGGGGCAGAGTGGCTGGCCCAGGGGAGGGGTGGAAGTGTGGGGCCAGATGCTGGCCTGCGTCACTTCACCACAAGCTGATTGATCCTGGGCCCCACACTCTCTTAGGGATGGCTCTGGCTCCAGCCCCGGCCCCCTAATCATTTTTGTTACCCTCCACTGGACTCTAATTTGTTCACATCCTTTCTGCAGTGGGGAGCCCAAAACTGGACACCAGATGCAGCCTCACCCAGTGCTGAATAGAGGGGAATAATCAGTCTGCTAGCAATTCTTCTACCAGTGCAGCCCAATATGCCGTTGGCCTTTTTGGCAACATGGGCACACTGTTGTCACATATCCAGCTTCCTGTCCACCGTAAATCCCAGGTCCTTTACTACAAAGCTGTTAATTAGCTGACCAGTCCCCAGTCTGTAGCAGTATATGGGATTTCTCCACCTTAAGTCCTAATACAGATTGTGAATGTCTGAAACCAACCTAGCTCTGTGGCCATACAAAAGGGATATTTAGTGGCTTTTGATCATATTTAATTTCAAATACTATTTAGACCTTACATAGAAATTTATCTTTAAATAATTTCATAAACATTAACTTAAATTGTCATACAACAATTGCGTGAAGCTAAAATTGAGATTATATGGACATCAACACTACCCTTTTCTGAAGAGGTATACAAAAATTATATATATTTCTTAAGGAAGCCCTACATTTTCAAAGTAGAGGATAAAGTAAAAGGAGCAGCAGGTATCAATTTCACAGAGGGGACAAGTGAGGAGGTGGGAGCAGCTGAGCTTACCAGGAGGCAAAAGGAGTAACAGGTCATTCTCAGTACTTCCCCCATTAACTTCCTTAAAAGAGAAGCAAAGTTTTACTATTTTTAATAGTATTAATTTCTTAAAAAATTTACTAACCCTTCCTTTCAGGAGCCAATGTAAAAAAATCTACTTGTGATTGTCATTTTATATGATTAGATGATTTAGTTGTGCTACTAGAGAGAGAGACACTAAAATGATAGACCATTCGTAAAAATTTGTAAGCAATTATTTTAAAGGTTTTTAATATAAAGACACTTAAAAGTTGTCAAGATTTTTAGTCAGTTACTCATTACAAATTAAACTTAACCCTAACAGTCTGGAAGTACACCAGCATTTTGCTTTACTTTGGGATTGGGAGTGATAATCAGTCAGCCTTATAATGGGACTCTGGCTGCAAACTTATTTACTGCTTCTACATAATAAATCCTCACCTTACTTTTGTGAGGTGGATAAGTATTTTCCATATTTAAGTACTGGCAAATTTTAATTAGAGAAAAGATAAGGGACTTAAAGCCACAGGGGAAATCAAACAGAACATGTAAAGAAAACACTGCAAATGATCATAAAGAATGGCAGAATTACATGTTTGTCAAAAAGGTATATTCGCTTCCTCTTTTTAAAATTCCTAATAAACTCATACTTCTGGACATTATTCTGTTTGAAAACATATGCCACTAGTGCTTGGAGGCATCAGTTCTGCCAGACATGGCTACAGACTGGATTCTGATTTATTGCTACTAACAATGAGACAGCTATCACTATGGGATCTCAACTTTTCAGATTCAGGAATGCAGACAAACAGAGATTTGGTCTTGTGTAAACCCAGATCTCCTTTTTATGTAGAAAAAAGGTATTTCTCCAGAGATGTTGTTTAGTAAACAGGAAACTTCACTCAATTAGCTATGAACTGATTGGCAATTGAAGAAAACTGTGACATTCTCTGCATTGAATGTATACTACATTGGCAAGATCCTTGTGTCTGTGGTAGAATGAGATGCTAGACTCAACATGGCAATTCCATAATAATGCAGCTAATATACAGCAGCAGCAACATCCTCAGCATAATGTTATGTGTATTTCAGTTTAAAATAATTTTGTTTGGTTATTTTAAAATAAAAATTTGAGAATACACTTTATGTAAACCATTTTGATGTAACAGCATGAATATTTTACTGGAAACCTACAGTGTGCCTGGCCCTGCACAGGAGTGCAAATGGGGAAAGGTACAAGACTACAAATAGTGTAGTGGCTAGCACCACTGCTTAACATGCAGAAGGCCCTGGGTTCAATTCCCAGGGGGTTGGACTTGATGATCTCACGAGGTCCCTTCCGGCCCTATGATTTGATTTGAAGACATCGGTGTATCAGAACTGATTCTAGCTAGTACTAGAAGCCTCCAAAAGGGGAGAGGTGTAAAACAAAGGCATGGGAGGGAAATCCTCAGGGTTCAGACAGCAAGATAATGTGCATAATCACAACTGTGACCATCATTCTCTAAAGTAACTGGAGTACTATGACTTTGTTTCTATGCTAAAAGAATGCATTTTAATGAATGTTAATTAGTCCATTGTAAAATCCCAGTGGAGACAAGGCACTATAGTTCCACTATGATTTAAACTAGGTGAGGTCAGCCATAGGAGGGAGGGGTAGAGTACTGAAATCACCTTCCTATCTCATGGTAAAAACTATAGGTGCTTTTTTCCAGTAGAATTTTATAGCTGCCTTGCCTGTACTATGATTTTGTGGCAAGATAACTATTGTGCATTTGTTATCTCACTGTGAAGAACATGCCTTTTTGGCAATGAAGAAAAAGCCTACGTAAACCCATGGCAGCAGGGACTGCTACAAAGGTGTAAGGAGAATAGATTTGCTGGTCAGCTGACACAAAGACCACTTGGCAAAGGGTTCCTTGTTCTTTGCAAACGTCTCTTATGTCAGACCTGATGAACTCACTACAAACATGTTTTACAAGATATTTACCCATAAATATGTAATGTATCTCTAGAAAGCTTGTCTAGACTCTCATTCATTGTGAGATATTGGTACTAATAATAGTTAAGGAACATTGATTTTTTCATTTACCATTCTGGGATCCTCCCAGGGTAAACAACAGAACCTTGCATTACCTCACCAGATAACTATAGCATTGACAGCCACCTCTCAGTTATATAAAAAAATACCAAGACAATTCAATTAAAACCTCTTGAAGGTGGACAGGACTGTTATAGCAAATAGGGGGTTGCCCTGGCTATGAGTAAAGACAAAAAGACTGTTCCAGTGCACCAGTGTCTAGGGAAGGTACTCTATCCATTCACTGAGTAAACTCCTTGAAGAGTAAGCGGCTTTCATGAATATTTGGATTCCAGTTCTTGTGAAACCAGCTAGCTCTGCAGCAGACTGATCTTTCAGTAGAAAGCCTACATTGTTAGATAAGAGGAATGACTACTAATAAAAGTGTAGACTCAGTTCATGTTTTAGTTTTGTGTTGCAACCACTTGTTTCCATCACTTTTCCTTATTTCTAGCTAATTTTTTTTTAACAATAAAAGAGTTGATTTACAAGTTCAGTTGTGATATGTGGCTTACAGGGGGTAGTAATTTAAGGTAAAACTAGTAAATTGGAGTACTCTGCTCCTTTGGGTGCAAAGGATCTGGAATTTCTTTGGCTAGCCAGTGTCAGGGGCTGGATATCATAGGGAAATAATTCAAAGGGACTTTGGGTGCACCTGTTAACCTGTAAGGCAGGGGTACTCAAACTTTTTGCGAGCCGGTCCACATTCAGCCTTCCACCATTCATCGGGGTCCACAAGCAACTAGGGTAGGCAAGTGGGAGCGGGGGGGCTGCTGCCCGGAGCAGGGGGTGATGTCAGGAGCGGGGCGGCGATGCTGGGAGCGGGGGGGGGGAGGGGGGCGGCTGCACAGCAGGCTCCATGGGGGGGGAGTGCAGCAAGCAACAGGAGTTGCTCAGCTGCCGCAGGGGTACTCAAACGGCCTTAGAGGAAACATTGCTTCAGGTTTGGATTTTTCATGCAAATAGGCGGCCCGCAGTCCACCAGAAACGTCTTTGCGGTCCGGATTGTGGACCGCGGGCCGCCGTTTGAGTACCCCTGCTGTAAGGTGAAGTTAGGGCTGGCATAGTGCACTGGAGAGTGCTTTAGTGACTGAAAGCCTGGTGATGTAAAGTACCTGACACCTACCTACCATGAGGAAGGCTCCTTTTTGCTGGAAGAAGGGGATAATGAGGTGGCTCAAAGCCATGGGTACCCCTGAGAGCCTTTAGGTTGACTAACTGGTATCCATACTAGCTCTCCAAAGTTCACGAACTCATGTTGATAGTTAAAATAAATGGTCAATACATAATGCACCCTTCCTTCCAATGATATCACTGATTCTGTTGGGCAACATTTGGGAAGATTACAGAGCAGTTCAGTGGATCACCACTGAATGAGTTACAGAATTGCCTCTTATTTACTCTGGGACTCCTTGGGTATGGAATTCTGACATTTGTGGAACAAACATCTGAATGACACAGCTTCCAAGACTGACACATTTTATTAGCTAGACTAAATACTGGTAAGCAAATTATCTTACACATATATAAACCAAAATAAAACTAAAGTAAAGGGTTTCTATCAAATTAATATCAGGTTGATTAAATCAGATCAGATAAACCCACAATACCTTATTAACGCTAAATAATAATTTGGGATGGCAACAGTCTTGTTTAACTATCAAGCCCTAAAATGACAGGACACTAATCTCAATACATTTATGACCCAGCCAAGCAGCTGATAGGGAGCCTCAAATCACTCCTGGATGGAAGCTAATGCAGAGACTACTCCACTCCAGGGTTAGTGAGTCCACTTCTTTTTGATCTGCAGGCTAACAGTTTACACACTCCACTTTATTACATGTGAGTCTTCTCTCTCCTGGACACCCCCAGTGTATGATGATCTGCTGCCCCCACGGAAGCAGTAGACTCTGTAGACTGTTTTTATCGCAGTTCTACACTTTTCTTAGCACAAGGCATTTAGATGTGTCTATGAAACCAAAATTGCAGTTTAACAGAACTTACCATAGAGATTCAAATAAGAACAAGTGCAAGGGTTTAGAAACAAGCTTACAGGTTTTTCTTTAAAAAAACCAAAATATATAGCCTATACTTATTAAAAATTTACTTTCCTGTCTAATAAGGTATTTTTCACCCAATGGTTAATCCTTTACAGCATTTATGTAGTTCAGAAACCTTTGATCCATCTTGAATGAGAGACAACACTTGCTGGCAGTCACTTCTCTGTGATAGAACCAACCTCGTCCCCCATTCCTCTTCTGCAGTTATAGACCCCCAGGAGGTCGCCTGGCGAGAACTGGTCTTGAGGTTTTATTGTCTTTTAGTATGCTCAAGGCTGCATCTTCCCCAGACAGTAAACAAAGTGCTGTCTCCAGGGATGTCCATTGTTCTCAACATTGATTGACTTACCCCTGAGACCCTTCAGTTTTGCAAGTTACTATTCCTTCTTTTTCCAGAACCTTATAAACTAATTCCCATATAGACATTTTGCAATAACCATGATGATCTGCTAGCTCTTAGCTCTCAGCAGAGACTACACATAACCCCCTTCAGTAAAATACTGAGAAGATGATTTGCCACAGAGGCAATATACTAACAAGGCATGCCTGTGTCACACTCCTTCTCAGGAGTCAGTTGGCAGATTGGGATGCTCTTCTTCTGAAGTCACTGGCATCATCCAGTTGTGTTGGATGGAATCACTTTATGCAAACTAAGAACCTCACACTCGAGTAATTTGGGGCTTGGAAAGTCTGTGGATCCCCAAATAAATCCAAATAGTCAGCTGACAATCTCAAAATATACAGTGGATATTTTGAGGCAATGTATTAGTTCACAAATACAATCTCAACCAACCTATACAGCTCTAATTCAAAATGATTAAAATGTGGAGAATTAGCATACAACTGAACTGAAAACACAAGGAAACACAAATCATATATCCACTCAGTCATGTACAGACAGTGTCAGTTCCTGTTCTACAGACTTCCAATTTTAAATCAAGATTGGATGACTTTCTATAATAAATGCTGTAGTAGTTCAAATAGCAATCAATTCAGGGAAACTCTGTAAAGGTCAGACTGAATGATCAAATGGGGTCCTTGCTGGCCTTATAACTATGAATGTCCTCTTTCATATTTTGGTACTCATCAGCTCAACATAGAACAGCATTTTTCAGTGCACAAAATCTGGGTGAAAGGCTGGACCTTCAACTTGGTCAGAACCCAAAGTCCTTTCTTCCTGAATTCAGTTTTGTGGCTCGATTTTTATATAAAGGCCTATTTGCTACACATTTGACAAAAGACTATTTCTTTTGTAAATCTCCCTGGCTGAAGCAAGCTACAGCAAGTGGCAAAGCAACAGTGCTTCAGGCATTCTTTTCATGTTAGTCTAAAAATAGGTTCTTATGTATTTTAATAGTGTTGCAATTAGTCAAAAACTTGGACCAGTTTCTTTCATGATAAAGTAATGATGCTGAACACAGCCATATTGCTAATCACAATTTTGTAAAACAGCAACATTTTCTGGAAATGTTGTTTATTTCCTAAAGTCCTTGATTCAGGGAACATTCTTAATCTACTCCTAAATAGGCTACAAAATAAGATCCTAAAAGAAGTATCTGAATCATGCCAACTTCAAGTAACTTTGGAAATTTAAGACTTGAAACAAAAGATGGTACAAGTTGTCAATAAGCTTTATATTATTTTTGTAATATAGGATGAACATAGCTGTCTTATTCTAATTAGTCCAGTTCTTCCAGCATTAATCTAACTTTCTTTTCTGAAGCATATGTAAAATGTTTTTGGAGAAATTTTAAGAATGCGCCAAATTTTGTTTTCTTTTAAAAAACACTATAGTTATTTATGTTTGGTAAAATAATATGGATTCTTCTCAACCCCCCTCCAAAACAAGACAATGTATTGCATGATTTTCATTCTATAATTCCACAAGGATTGCTGTCAGGAAGATGTATCTATAGATCTCTGAAAAGTAAGCAAATCACTTTGTAAAGCAACCCTTGAGACCATCCTCTGCCTGCTACTTATCTGTCTGTTGTAGAAATTACTATAGCTCTGTCAGTTCTGCAGTCCCCCCTATATCTGGTCAGCATTCAACCAACAGTCAGTCCACCATCATCTTGGCAGAGATTTGTGCATGTTGCTAATATTAAGCGTCATGATTGATCTTGTAAACAAAAGTCTTGGTCCTCATTTCTCCCCCCTGAACATACACAGAATTTCACCCCAACACTAATAAATTCCCAGGCACAGAAGTGCATGTGTATTTAGAGAAAATGTCAAAATAGTCCAATCAAATAGATGAAAGATTAATCATAACTTTAAACAGAAAGTCTGCCTTAAGCATATCTCTAAGTAAGCAAATCTCACACATCAGTAGTTTAACTCACTGACGCCACCAGTTCAGATTCAGTACTAAATAGCACATACTAACAGTATGAAACTCGCTAAAGAAAATTAAAAGTGAAGCAAATTCATGAATTATTGAACTACCACCTGCCTGCAGACATACATGCCACATACCACACCATTCATTGACATGTATGTCACATGCCCTTGACTGTGACTGAAAACTAATTCCCAACAGAGTTGATCATTAAGAATTGTTCCCTCATAAATGTATACTGTTATGTGGTATGTAGTGGTCCATCTTCTCTATTTGCTTCATCATAAAAAATGTGAATATTTCAGTGGTGATACATCCATCATGCTGAAAGATGAATGCTTAAAAATTTTCTGTATACTAGTGCAAGGTATGTGAGCCTATTATGAAACCGCTGGTTCACCCCTATAGTTAAAAGACCAAGGCTGGCTATTTATCAACCCCAACACTTCTATGAAAAGTGAAGATCAGGTAAAAAATCCATGACAGAAAACAAAAGGAAGAGGAAAAATGAAAAAAGTAAAAAACAATGTAAAACCTATGGACAAAATACTTTTTTGTATAAAAATGATATTGCTGTTCAGCAGCTTTCAGGAATTTGAGAAATGTCAAGACCTGTGACCTAAATTGATTTCTGAATTCTGGAAAAGACTTTCTAAAAGTTAGCAATATTTTGTACTCTTTTAAATTAGAATAATAAAATCTACCCACAGAGAGCACAGTTAACTCTCTGCCTTTATTTAAAATGCCAAACAAAATACCAATTAATCATTCACCCCTCCCACCAAGCAATCTCTCAGGCCAAATACCAGTACTGTTATACCTATACCTCAATCATCTTACCTCTGCTCAGAGACCAGAGAAAACAATGTGTCTTGGAGTCAACAAATCTGAGCACCCAAGAATCCCAGGGCCCTTCCAGAGAACGTCTTGTCAGCCACTCTATTATATTGAGGGGAATAAAAGCAACAATGCCTATTCGGGTACCAAGTGTAAATATACACCTCAGAAGAAGGCACTGAGTGAGATGTACTGTTGCCTAATAGTAAAAGAAAAGGATCATGGAGTTAGGCCTCCTGAGTTTGATTCTTCCAACTGTCACTGATAGTTGTGTGATCTTGGACAGCGTGCTTCATTTATCCAATTATCTTCATCTTATAAGCTGAGATACAGAGAACACTTTCCTGCATCTTGTGATCTTTTATTAATGAACATCTGTAAAGGGCTTTGAGATCCTCAGTGCAAAGCGGCTATAGAAATGCAAATTAGTTTAAAAAATACATACAAGTAAGCTTAGACTGAAAAGTGACAGACATATCAGTCCACTTGCTTATGCTCATGCTGATCACTGGAAGAGACACATAGTAGTCTTACAAAAGGTCAGTGGTGACAGTCTGGTTGTTTTGGGAAATGTAAAAGTTTCCAGCAGCATAGTTTATACCATTCTCTTATCTGTCTAGCACATTCAGCAGAGGAAGTGTATATGGTACTGGGAGATGAAGCCACACTCTGCTATGACTTCCATCCTGTGGAGACTTCCCACAGGCCTGTCTGTCTTTCTCAATAGACACAATCATAACAACAGTAATTGCAGCAGACACCCACACACAACTGAGTAAATAAACTAAACAGAGAGAGAAAGATATCTAGCCCATCTCTGTTTAGCAAGTCTCCAGCAATGAAAGCAAGAGAATAGTTTGGAAAGTTTGAATGACACTATTCAGATGTTCTCACAAATGTGTTTAAAAACCTCATTTCAGCCTCTGGTAAAACAACATACAAGGGAACTCTGTCAAATACTCTTTCCATTATAAACACCCACAACCTAGATGTATTTTTTGCTCCATCTTAACTGAATAGTGTATTTTGTGAAGTAGAAAGACTATGTCAGGTTAAAACTTAAGCTGGTGTAAATCTGCATAGTGACACTGACGTTATTGGGGTTATGCCAATTTAAACTGGATTTATGACTGAAGTTACCTTGTCCAAGTACCTCTGTGTCATTGCAGACTATGATTAGAGTCCAGTTCTCATAAACTGGGCGCTACCTCAGATTTATAGTAAACATACTGATAACAAGATTACTTAATTTTTCCAAGCACTGAAAAGGGCGCACCAGAAATAGGAGTCAAAACTTTCAGAGTAGAGGTGCGTCACATTTTAACTTATCAGAAAAGGCACAAACTGAAAGTGAATTAAATGCCTTAAAAGATAACTCATTTTTTCCCACATGCAATGCAGCAATTACATTGTGAAAGTAATATACTTATTAAAACTACCATAGTGGTTTCACATCACTGTTTCTATACAGGCCACTCCAAGGGTATGTCTGCCCTGATGGCAGCAAATTCACCACTATCAGACTGGGTTTTCCAGACTGACTGAGCAGTTTGTAAAGACGCTCACTTGAGCTGGAAATCAGTCTAATAAAACCACCCCCTCAAGTGGCATACCACTGTGTTGACAGGAATGGATTTTCCATTAGCGCAGTGCAGTGAAGATGGTGCACTAAATAGGGAAGTTACAAAGTCAACAGGAGTCGTGTAAACTACTCTATAGCCTATGTAACTCCTGTTGAATTTTGCCAGCAGCATATACCAGGCAAGCCCTAGAGTAGTCCTGCATCAGTGACTGCCCTACAGAGAGTATGGGCTAGCTTGGCAAACTCATGTGTCTAGGATGTCAGCACAATTTTTAACCTAATTAAGGGGCACAGTTTGGGTCTGCTAAAAACAGTCATTATTGGAAATCAGAGCATCATGTTACCTGCTTAATACAACATACACAAAGATTCACCAGGGCAGAATGTTGGTGTATTCCCACAGATAAACTGCAGAAGCCAGCTTAACTGTAAAAACACAGCCATTTTTTTCTAGATTGACTTATTTAAATCTGACTTCCTCAGTTATGTTTTTGTAGATTATACCAAGAGATTCTGCACAGTAATCATTAGTATGTAGATAAAATTTCTCTGTTCATTTTAATGAGATACATTTACTTAATTTGGCAAGAAGCAGATTCTAAGATAAATGAAGATTGAAATTGTTTGCTTTATAGAGTGGGTGAGTGAGTTGCAGAGGTGTTGCTTGTCTTCACTTTTTTAGAAACAGCACCTTTGGAGGGAATGGATTCAAAAAGACTAGCAATGGGATATGTAGCCTTTCACCTATAAATCAGTGGTTTAAATACAACCCATCTAAGATGTGAAGCACTGGTGGCCTACATGAAATAATTAGGTGGTCTCACTCATCGACATCATAAAATAACAGTTATGGTATAATGGCACCTTCACTGGAAATTTCAGCAGAGAGGCCAAGTTTTGACCAGAACTTGAGACTGTCCCTGTAAATCTATTTATTGTTAGTTAAACAATAAGTGTTTTTGTTTATTTTTGCTTAAATTAAATCAAGAGCACAATAATCCACAAATCAACCAAAGGTGTCATGCATGGCCATTGAGAACAGGTTTAAAAAATATTTATGCTTTAAATAAATAAATAAATAAATAAAACTTCAAGGGATGGATTGTGTACTGTCTTAGGAGGTGCCACACACAAGAGACAGCCCAAGCAGAAAGGATGCAAAGCCTTTCATGCACCTAATTCTGAGCTATTCTATGACCTTTCATGGCTGCAGTGTTCGAATCTCTGGAGCACAGGCTTACCGGAATTATACCTCCTCCCACTTCAACCTGCTATGAAGTGTCCCATGCGTTTCAGGCTCTTGTGGGGAGAAAACAGGCATGTGGGATCAGGGGAGGAGTCAGAGGAGGCATATTCTCCAGAACAAGTCTTGCATCCCTACCGCAGTCCCATTACTCCAGTGCAAAAAGTTGTAGTGTGGGGTGAACTCATTTGTCTATATGAGTGCAATATTAATTGCAATTTAAAGTGTACTCTGCACTTAATTTAGACTCTATGTTGGGTACTGTCTTTGTCACTGTGCTATCATTTTCTTGCCTAGAAGGGTAAAAAGCCATGAGATTTTTGCTCTAGGATGGGGGTCGGCAACCCAGGAGGGGAGAAGAGCTATTTCCCCCTCCCCCCAACCACATGAGCCAGAGCCAGCCCATTGACTGCACCGTGGCCCCTTAGTGCTGGCAGAGGGGAAGGGGTGTGTGAGCAGTGCATGTTCCCTCCCTCCCTCCAATGGTGGGGCGGAGCAGAGGGGCCGCACCTACCAGCCAGCCATCCCTCCCAAAAGCGAGGGGAGAGCTGTGGCTTGCGGAGGCAGGGCCCTAGAATGGCCCCTCCGCAGAGTTCAGACCTCTTCAACCCAGCCACCTCAGGCCCTGGATTGGGCCCCTTCACCCTTGGGGTGGCTGGGTCAAAGCAGCCTGAACTCTGTGGAGGGGCCATTCCAGGGGTCCACCTCCACAAGCCAGGTCTCCCCCAGCTGCTTTTGGGAGAGTCAGCTAGGCTGGAGGTAGGCTGGGCCTCTCTGCTCTGCCCCACTAGCAGAAGGAGCAAGGGAGGGTGGGAACGCGTGCTGCCTGTGTACCTCCCCAGCACTAGGGAGCCGCAACGCAACTGCTGGGCTGGCTCTAGCTCATGCGGTTGTGCTGGAGGGTGAGTCAGAAGTCCCTGGGCACACCTGGCTCCCTGGAACTGACTTCCAGGGCACCAGAAGGGGATGCTCAGTGAGCCACAGGTGGCTTACTGAGCCTGCATTGCTGATCCCTGCTCTAGGAGATTTCCATGTCACATGGATTTATGAGAGTTTAATCCTTCTAGAAGACTTAACCCACATGCACCTGACTATAAATCTAGGTGTGAGTGGAATGTTTCTATACTAGGGTGTTAGGAGATTCTCCCTGTAATAAGCAGAGACTATTCACTCATATCCAGGAGTTAAAGTAAGCTAGAACACCCCACAATAGCCCACAAATTTGGGGAGCCAGTGTTCCAGGGCCTGAAAAATAGAAAAATTGGGCAGAACACATGTTATGTTCTGTCCTGCCCTGGCCCAGGAGCTGCAGCCAGGCTAGGGTAGTTTTCAGATCTCCCACCCTGAGCATGCTCAGATGCATGCCCAGGATGGGAGCAGCCTAGCCAGGAAGCAGCTCCAGCCAGGTAAGGGAGGACTGGGGGTGGGGGTCAGGGTCAGTGAGTGGGTCAGGGAAGGGTCAGAGAGCTGTGGGGTGAGCAGGTCGGGAAGAGTCTTGGGGGATCAGGAGCCAGCAGGTAAGTGGGTCAGGGAAGGGGTCAGGGAGAGCCAGTGGGCGGGTGGGCCTGGGAAGAAGGTAGGGAGGTCGGGGACCCAGTAGGTGGGGAAGCAGGGAGGCACTGGGGGGTCAGGGATTTGGGGAGCCAGTGGGGAAAGGGCCCAAGGGTCAGGAGTGGGGAGGCAGCCTGGCATGCATTCTGAGGAAGGGGTCTGGGGGTGTCAGGGAACTGGCAGGGCAGGGAAGGGGCCAAGCATTGGAGAGTCAGTGGGATTGGGAAGGGGGCAGGTGTTGGGAGTCGGTGGGTGGGTCAGGGAATAGGGTCAGGGAGCTGGTGGGCAGGTCAGGGAAGGGGCCGGGGGTGTCAGAGAGTCAGTGGGTCAGGGAAGGGGACTGGCAGAAGGACAGATTGGGGAAAGGGCCAGGGCCCGGGGAGTCAGCGGGTTGGGTGAGTTGGGGAAGGGCCCTGGGGGTTGGGGATTCATGGGATCTACGTGGGTGATTATATATCGGGGGTGGCCAAACTTACGGAACTCAAGAGCCACAGAAGTCGATTATTAAACCTTCGAGAGACACACTGAGGCGTATAACCACATATTTTCACCTACTCCAAAATTACTAGGCTTAAAATTCATTGCACACTTTAATCTTATAATAAAAATAGGGCAAATATTGATCCTACTAATGTCAGATTCTAATAATTATTTAAGGTTACCATGAAACTAGGCCTATACAGTAAAAATTTAGCTGTCACTAGACGTAGAACGCTACAGGCTTGTGGCAAGTTTTTTTTGTCAAAGCAGGAGGTAAGAACTCCATCAGATGCTGGTGTTTAAGTATTGCACAATGTTTTGAATTTCACTGTGGAATATGATGCTTCACAGCAGTAAGTTGTGCCAAAAATTGAAAGTAATCTATGTTCAGTTTTATGCTTTTCTCCTTTGTATTTTCATTTCTTAGTATTCCACATCATGTTTAGGACTTGTAAAACATGATTTTATTTTAACAAAAAGTAAGCTGCATTAGGGCCTATGAGAAAGTTTAAACATGCTATGGCTTCTCTGACCATGTCATGCTTGTCTTCCCCAGCCCCTGTTGCCGCTTCCCTGCCATCTCTTACCATGCTGCTCCTTCTCTGCTCTCCTCAGCCATGCTGCACTTCTGCTCCTCACCCCACCCCGCCCCCGCCCCCGCCCCCGCTTTCCTACCAACATTTCTGCCAGTAAACTTGTTCTCGAAAATGCTCATGGACAATGAAGACAAAAGGTCTGAGGAGTCAGACACAATTAATTTTAAAATGAGAGTAATAGTAAGGGAAAACACTGCTCTCATCTTAATCCTGTGAAGAGATGCACACAGGGACACCTTTTCAACTGTTCAGAATCACAACAGATCAATGAGAATTTATGGGGACATAAAGTGCAAGATCAGGGCCTGTTTCAGGAAGTGCTTTGGAGTCCATGCACAGAAGATACTATGGAAAAAATCCCACTGAGTTTATTCAGTTTGAGGTCAGGCCCTGTATAAATTCTAAATATCATTATTTGGTTTTTTATACTACAAAGTAAAATCTTTATTAGTGAGAGATTTCTTTCAGAAAGTTTGCAACACAATTTTCCATCCTCAGCCCTTCACAACAATTACTCTTATCTAATGGGCTCAGATACCCACAGAGTCATTCATGAAGACTGCACTGAAATAGAAATGGATTTTGACTATACAGCAAAGAAGAGTTAATACATGTTGAATGCTATTTAATCAGTGGAGGTATAGTGCTGCTATTGAATTTTGCAGTGAATGTAAATTATCTTGGTAATTGACTTAGTTATATTAATTAAAATTTTCTTATAAAATAAATGTACTAGCAGTTCCTTCTGCAAACAGATGACATATTGATGTCTCAGGCACACTTGTTCAATAGACTTAAGGAATTTTTTTCCTAAAGCAAGTTTTCAGTAGTGATGGTCTATCCTAAGTCTAAATCATTTCGCATGCTGAAAATGAACCTTGATCCATAATAAGTACTTGTAACATTCTTTAAATTAACAGAGGTTTTTTTTTTTAATAACCTTTTGACAGTGGTCAGTGGTTTTGGATGTAAACTTTGTGTCAATTTTCAGTCATTTCTGATGATTCTTATTTAATTCTCAAAATAGAAATACAAGAGAAATAATTTTGCATTATATTAGGATATCTGGAAATGCCAGGTGATTTTTAAAAAAGAAAATTAATTTACAATTGCTTTTCAGGTTTAAATTGCTAGATTATCATCCCTTATCTGTAGTTCATTGTAGACTAGCTCTTAATCAATTTATGTTGCCAGTTTTAAAAAATATTTAGCCAAAAAAAAAAACCATCAAAAAAGAAAAGTATTTAAAAAACCATGCACTCAGAAGGTCAGACTTCTTTTTGCTGGTACTACTTTAATTCTGCCTCTTTGTGCATCCAGTTTATGCAATGAATGAAGCCTGTGATGATGTAATTAAAGACTGTATCATAATGCATACAGACAAGGAGGGTAGAATTAATATTGTGTGGGTAACCTGTAGAATCTGACATTTATTTACTTCAAGCGCTTGTCTTTGCACCTACTTGATGACATTGCTTTTCCCTGCTGGCTCTCAAAGGCTGCTCCTCCCCTGCTGGCTCTTACCATGCTACCAGCTCTCTGCTGTCCCTGACCATTGCACGTTTCTCGCCCCTGTCTCCTACCATGCTGTCCTTCCCTGCTGTGCTCTTCCCTGGAGCCGTAATTTTTCTTTAAAGAGCTACATGCGGCTCACGAGCTGCAGTTTGGCCTCGTCTGTTATATATTTCAGAGGTTAAATGTAGCAAATTATTTTTTTGCTTGTGCGTGGGAGGTGAATGACTCATGAAATGATATTAATTGTCTGTAAAACTAAGAAGGAATCCTGTGGCACTTAAAGACTAACAAATATAGTTATTGCATGAGCTTTTGTGGGAGAAAATCCCACTTCGGCAGATGCTTTGAAGAACAGAATTCCCCCCCCCTTTGTTCCCATTTTGCTAATTCCATGCTAATAACGATAATACTCTCCTGGATGGAGACAGCGTCTCTTCTATTACAGATCCAAGGAGTCATGCATGTTTCCCAGTCATCCTAGAGACTAAAACGTGAATTATTTAAAATGCTTCTTATTGCACAGTGCTTACTTGCTCTGTATGTACATTCCCACAGACTCACTATTCATAGGAAGCCACTACCAATTTTTCCTAAAATATCTAATAAAGTGGATCTTTAAAACTGCTCACATTTTGGGAATGACCAAGTACCAACAGATATTTCTTAGTAGTTTAGATTTTGTCTTTTTATTGTCCTGATCTTTTTTAAAATCCGGGTTTGATTTATTAAACTGAGTGAGGTACACAGTGCCCCCACTGAAAGCACATTATATTTTGGAGGTTAAAACAAGATGATCATAGAATGACAGAGCTGGAAGGGACCATGAGAGGTCACTGAGTCCAGTCCTCTGCATTCATGTCAGGACCAAGTACCATTGAGAGGGGTGCAGGGGGCAGCATATGAGGCTGGAATTGCAGTCAAGGAGCTGCAGAGGGATGGAGAGGGCAGTGTGTGAGGCCAGGATCGGGGCCAGTATTTTTAGGGAGCAATAACCAATGCATATGGTACTGAGAAGTGGTTGCAAATGTCTGTCTGGGCTGAGGCCTGCACAAGCATGAAGAGGGCCTGGACAATACATGAAGGGAGCCCACAGATGAGGAGGGTCTCAGGGCCCGTCAAATTATATTTTAGCCACTGCTCACATCCATTTGAAAAATGGCAGGGATGTGGTCTGTGTTGATTTATATAGCTGTGTGAGAGCCTTCTGCATGCATGAGCTCAGACTGTTTGATAAAGGATTGATAGTTCATGGTGTTCATGCTAATTGAGAAATATCCTCAGACCAGAGGTCCCTAACTTCCGTGCCTCCTAATATAAAAAGAAGGGTGGGCATGTGCAGCCAACTCTTCAGCTGGCCGTGAAAGAGAGCCCAGGCATCCCAAAACTATGCTCTTTAAAAACAAAACAAAAGCCAAAACAATTTCTTATACTTTTAGCAGAATTAAACCAAGAGTTGACTCAGTATTTCATCAGATGAAGAGGAAGGATACGATATGGATCATTGATGTGACAAAAGAAAGAGATTAAGCAGCAGAAGTTCGTAAAGAAAAGATAACAAAAAGCAAGATTCTTGAAGAGTTGGCCTCCTGCCTAATTAGCATAAATTCATTTAAAAACAACTTTTATTTTTATAGTTTTTGTTTCTTTTACTTCTGTTTAATTTCATTTTTTCTTTTGTAACTGGTCAATCTTGAATAAGATTCACATTTAGATGCTAACCTAACATAACTAAAAAAAAAGTGTAACTAGATGCAAGTTTCTGCATAGTAAATAAGTCTGCAACTCCCTCGAAAAAGTATAGAAGGTAAAAAAGGGAAGGAAAGAAATAATGAGAGGTAAAAGCAAGAAAACAAGATGGGTGAGGGAACAAACAAAGCAGAAAACGGGCAAGAGGTACGGACGAGATTTCAGAGGAAAAGCAGCTAGAAGACAGGAAGGGAAAGCTAGATAAAATCCTCCCAAAAGAGAGCCTCTTGTCCTTAGAAAACAGAAGTACTGTTTCTATATCAGTTAATTCAGACATTGGGAAGAAGCAGGAGTACTGAGCCTGATCTAAGGAAATTAACCTAAAAGAAAACACAAAAACAGGAGGAGAAAGGCTGTCATTTTTTTTCCTTTTGAACTTTGAACACTGCCAGGGCACATACATTTTTCAACTTGGTTTCAGGGGTGAGTCCCCCCAGATTTTCTCCTTTCACTTACACATAACATAGGGTTATAAGTACAACCTCCAGCTGCTTACCTTGGCATCATTTCCTCCTCTCACTCCTTCCCATCTTACAAATGGAATTTGAGCTATGTATAGCAAGACACAAGCAAACAACAAAACCAGGCAAAACAATGCAAACAGGAATATCCAGCTTCTGTTCCATGTCACAGAAGACCTCATAAGTCTTTTGAAGAAAGGAAGAATCTTAATATATATTTTGCAAAACTGGATTCAGTGAATACCCCCCTGTCCCCATCTGTGTGTTTTATGGTCTGCCCATCAATCTTTATTTCAAAAAAAAAAAAAAAAAAAGAACATTGAGAAAAAATAATTCCTTTGGGAGTACCCTCAGAGTATATCAGAATCGCCAAGAGCTATTTAAAAAAATTTCTCATTATCTGAGAAAATATTTAATACTCTTCTCCTCTCTTTGCCCCATTTCTTTCTCCAGAGAGCCAGTCAATTACAGGTACTCTCCAAAGTGATTCAGATCCTAAAGGGCTCAAATGAATGTTACCAGGTTTGAGGTCTGCAAAATTAGCCAAGATGGAAAGGTTTTACTGATATTTATCCCAAATAGGCACACAGGCACACAAGATTTGCAACAAATTCCTTTCTTTTAGATAGGCAAGTACAAGGCAATAGTATCTATTTTCTTTTTGTTCATTGAATTCATGTGGCTAAGTCTTACTTTAATAACATCTGGATATTCAAACCAAAGTCCAGGATGACTAAGAATGGACAAATGCATGATTGATATCTTAATTATTCCCCTGAAACACATTAATATGTTAGACAGCTAACATTTTTCCCATACTGGCCCAGATATTCTGACAAAATGTCCTTCCAGATGAGCATGTGAGATGGCAGATGTTCTCCCAAAATGCTTCGCTCATCTTTCCCTATCAGTATTGCCAATTTATTTAGGCTTAATAGTGTAAACAGAAGTCAGCCCAATAAGGAGATTGTTCATTAAACAGGCAAATGATGTCAAATAATTCTGGAGCGTTCTTCCTTTACATTATTACTTTAGATAGGACTTACTGACTCTAAAAAGTTGCCAACATCTGAAGAACAAACAAAGAGTCCTGTGGCACTTTTGCTAGTCTCTAGAAATGCCACAGGCTTCCTTGTTTTTGCTGAACTAGACGAAGACAGGTACCCCTCTGGAACATGTCAACATCTGAAAAGTCTCTGGAGCAGGAATGTGGTGGGGAGCAGGTACCCTAGAAGGCTACTTGGCTTGGTGCATGATAGGACTTGGTGGTCCCATCCCTCCACCCTCTTCCCTAGGGAGTCACCTCAGTTGGGGGAGGGGCAGCACCTGAAGGTTACAACAGATCCCACCCAACCGGCTTCAGCGCTGCAGAGTAGCCACCAGGCCACCAGACCAGTGGGGCTAGCAGGAGAAGGGACGCCCCAGAGGAAGGGGCTTGTGGAAGCTGCTCATCACTGGCAGAGGCCAGGAAGAGGGGAGGAGGCCAAGGCCCTCTGCTGCAGTGACAGAGCAGGAAAGAGCCATTGCAGTGTGTGTGTGGGCGGGGTGACGGTTTCCTCGCCCCTCTGTGTCATGCTGGAAGTTACCCCCCACCCCCCGCCATGTGTCCCGCACGCACTGCTCAGTTCAGCTAGTTAATACGGATTGGAGGGAGGAGCAAAGCTCAGAGCCCAGCTCCCCATTGGCTGGGTGTCTGTGCCAGTCACCCATTGGCTGTCGTGCTGGCTCGGCAGTTAACTGCCAGAGCTGTGCCAGCAGCTTCTGCCTGTCGGAGGAAATGGCCTCGAGTGGCCCCGGGGAAGGGACAGCTGAGCTGGACCCGGCCTCGGGTGAGAGCTCCTGCTCATGGCCAGCAGCCGGGTCCTCATCTGGCACTGGGCTGAGCCGGAGGCCGCCCCTTTCCAGCCAGGGTGAAGAAGAGACGGAAGCTGACCCGTTGCCGGCACAGTACCCCTCCCACCTGGGGGCCATGCCGAGGTGGGACAAGGTGACCTTGTATTGTGACAAGCTGCTGCGGGGCTGCAAGGTGAGCAGCACCCCACACCCTTGAGCGCAGGGTGCAGCCGTGGCTGGGGCAGATGGGGGAGAGGAGGGAACATGGGAGGCAGGCACATGAAGAAGTGAGGCGTGCTCATCCCCATGCCTACCTGTCCTTGGATGGTAAACTGCTCTCTGGACTCTCCCGCACACTCCCTCTGCTGAGGGCGGGAGCGAGAGTGTTTCTGGTAAGGATGGCAGAGTCCACGTGTGACTCTGAGAGTCCCCACTGAACTGCTCTGGGAAGAGGGTTGTAGGAGGGATGAGTGCAGGACAGTTTAGGAGGAGGGGGTGACAATGAAGGGATGGGAGGTGAGAGAAAGAATGTAATGAGAGGGGAAAGCAAAGGAAGGAAACAGAAAATGGCAGATACGGGAATAAGGAAGAAAAATAAAAACCCAAGAAGGGGCAGCTTTAAGGATAGAGGCCACCCCCTAACAATTTCCACAGTGTTTACTGTGGGCCAGGAGTTCACAGACATTTTCCCTGCATGATCCCATTTTCAAGTGCATTGTTTCCTGCTGCCCCAGACTGCATGCATGTTGCCTTTTAAAAATGGTGTTCTCCATGCAGTGATTTTACTCGCCCACTCACTTCCTCCCTCTCTCTCTCTCTCTCACACATGCAGAAAAAGAGACAGAGAGAGAGAGCATGGTCACACCAAAAGGCAGATGCCATTTTTCTTTTATACAATGGAGTCCTCTGAACTGCATGGCCTTGCACACACAGAGTGCATGGGAGGTCATACTGCACGGAGGGTGCTGTATTACTGAGCTAAATAGCATCCTCTGTGTGATATGACATCATGCATATAGTGCATGTGAGGTCACACTGTGTAGGGGGGGGCATTTTGTAAAATCGCTTCCTCTGCATGATCAGGTTTGCTGTGACCCCATCTACTGATGTAACAACTCCAGCAGGGGGGTCACTGCCCACAGTTTAGGAGTTGCTGCTGCAGGCAGTTTTGTTGTGGTCTTGTTGGCTCAAGGATATTAGAAAGACAAGGTGAGGAGGTAAAATCTTTCACTGGACCAATGCCCCAAGTTGGGCAATGCCACAAGTAACTTTCCCTGCATTTATTTTCCTCCCAAGCATCTGATAAAGCAGGACTTTCTCCCATGAAAGCTCATGCAACAAATAAATTTGTTAGTCTTTAGTGCCACTAGATTCCTTGTTTGTTCTCCCTCCCTCCCCCCCAAGTAATAAAGCACATTCTCTCTTCCTCCACCCACACATTGTCTTTCTTTCTTTCTCTCACCACCCCATTATGTGCTTCCTCTGTCCTGCCCTTAGAGTGATATATCACATTGTTTTATGGCTCACTGTAAAGGTTTTATATTAATTTAATTTTTAATTAAAAGCGCAGTGCCTTTAAGACAATATTTTTTTTCTTTGTTCATGTAAAAGGCAGAAGATGCCAATGAAGCAATGAATAAATACCTTTTGGAAAAACTGAAGAAGAAAGAGAAATGGCTTGGTATCTGGAAGACCAATCCAGACCTTTTCTTCATCAATTCTGAAGACATCCTTATACCTTTTGTTGGAATACTTGTTGAAGTAATTGATTTCCTTTTCTTTCTCATTCTAAGTAGTTACCATTAAAATAAAGCATTTAGGTTTTTAAAAGTTTTTTTTGTTTTTTTTTTTTGAAAAATAAGCAAGGTTCATAACATATTGCATATTAATTATTGATTTTTTCCCAAATGTTTCTGGGAAGTTCTGAAACCCCTGTATTTTCAGAGCTCCAGGAGGTGTTGGGTACTGAACTATTCAGGGCCTTCATTTGTGCATGTTTTTGGAACTAGACACATTCTCTAAAAACGTCTAGTGCAAAAAAGGACATACTTTGAGCTGTTGTGTATAGTAATCAGATTGGAGAACATACAAGCTTTGTGCTCTCTGTCATTTCATATTTTTGAGATTTGTAGAGAAGCTAGTTGGCATGCAGTTCACATCTATCAATCATTAGGGCATTGTGGCAGCTTCTAAATCAGACACTCAATTTGGCAAGTACAGGAATCCTACAGCCAAGCTTTTTGAGAAGTAACTGTCACTCAGTTGCAGGGGCAATCTTTGTGTTTGAAAAGAGATTTACCTTAGGGTCAGAGGACTTATAGATGCTTTGGTCCACACAGATCCCATGATCTTGACTGTCTTCCTCTCTGACTTAGAGTGCTTATGCCAGTGGAGTCTCAGGAAGACTACTGAGACTAGTCTTCCACTTGCAAGCTAAAATCTAGGAATGTAAATCCTGCAAGATATTGCTAAAAGCTGAATTAGAGGTAAATAATTTTGCTCTTTCCCATTTTTATCAGTCATTTTTTCCTTACTGGTAACCATACAACACCTAATGGGAGTTGATCTGCTATTTTGCTGTGTTTTAGTTTTAGTTATGGATTAGTGTCTTAATTTTCTTCCATCTTTGCAGGCACAATTACTCCAACGCTAACGTATCCCAATATACAATAAGGACTCTTTCTGCTTCTTCTAAAACTGGTGCGTGTGCTTGTAATAGCACATTGGTCCCTGAGAATTAGAAGTAGTTATTCTTTTTTTTCCATTTTCTTGAATTTACAGGTTGGTGAATGATGGTAGGGATAGAATAAGACTTTGTTAATGTTTCTTTAACAACTTTTCCTTTCTGCAACATGTGAAGTGTAGTAACCCACTTACATCATTTTCTATTTTTAATGTAGTTTAAAAAAAAATACTGAAGTTGAGATTAAGAATGAGGTATTCCAGAGTCTGGAAATACCGAAATGGTCTTATCAGTCTTAACTTCTGTCTCTAGAAATGGTACAATAGTTTTAATTATATGATTACACACTATATTTCCCCCCATGAAATTCCCACTTCATTTCATGTGCAGGACAAATATCTTCAGAAAAGAAATGTAAATTTTGAATTCTTCATAATTCACTGAGTTAGAAAAATTACAGTTTTTGATGATAGAGCCTTCTTTAAATACCATAAGCAGAAAAAAGTAAAAAAAAATAAACTACACATCTGATGTTTAGAATGGTCTGTTGGATGAGTCCAAGAGTAAAAACTCCAGACATACTCAGGGTCACTCCTCTTTCTGAACTAGACTTGCCTGCTGCCTCTCATGTTTCAGTTTTAACTTTGCTATCATTGTTGGTAAGCATTTTTTTCCATAGGACTTGAGAAGACTGTATATGTGAGGCCTCACTCTCCCAAATAGGTCGTAGACTGACAGATTTAACAAGACCAGAAGGAACCGCTATCACCTATGCTAGGCTGACACCACCTGGATAACATAAATCTCAAAATTTCATGCAGTAATCTCTCCAGTGTATAGAAACTACTGAATCCAATAACATGATTGAACTAGATCATATAGTTTAGAAAGACATCCAATCTCTGATATTAAGACTTGTTTGTGTAGTTGTATTACTTACAGCTCATAGTTAAGGTACCCGTTTCTTTGATAAGATATATAGATTGAGTTCTTTAAATTTCTCATTGCAAGCTGTGTGCCAGACATTGAAAATGTTATCTCATCTTTGAATTCTTTTATTTTTTCAGCATCTTTCTTAAGTGTTGACACCAGAACTGGACATTCCATTTAAGTGATAGTTTTGTCAATAGCACATAGTGAGGTAATACCATACTGTTTATCCATCCAATGAGTCTGGTAGCCTTTTTGCCTCACTGTCTCACTGGTACCCCACACTCAATTGGTTATGTACTATAGTGTGGTGACCATTGCATTCTTCTAAATGTGCCTTGTGGCTTTGCAGGTTTCTCTGCAGTGGCCCTGTCTCAGTTTTGCCTCTTGCACTTGATCCTCTGGGTACACCATTAACAAAAAGTCCATTCTTTCTGAGCTACAGAAGTCCAAAACAAACAGTAAATAGTTTTTGTCCTAAACTCAAGCTGGGCCCAGTTTCTCCTGCTTGAAGATCTGACCTGCCTCTGCTGACTCAAGCATTCTGCCCCGCCCCGGCCTCAGTTTTCATGCTTTCCAGAGTCCTTTTCATCTCTCCCCTCAGCCCTTTCTGGTGTCCTTTGAGTAGCCTCTCTCATGCCTTTTCACCTGGAATCTTCCAGGAGCCTTTGTCAGCCCTCTACTGTTGGGCTTCTTCTGCTTTTGACCAACCCTGCACAAGGCTAATGGAAAAGGGCTGACTCTCATAAGGCCTCTGGACCTAATAGGGGCATGTCAATCCTTATATATCTACACCAACTTAAATCCTCCGGGTTGCAGTTTTTCATACAGTCAACCTAATGTGCAGAAAAAAATTGCATCTTCATCTCATCTGTTATCCAGAAAAATGATCCATCCATCTAAAGTAGATATCAGTGATTTCCAGGCCTTTAGATACAAGAGTTGGATTGACAAAAATGGTCTGCAGCTGCACATATCTGTAGCTATGAAATAGATATCCATAGATTTAGAGCGGTTTACTAATGATACCAGTTTGCCAAATTTCAACTTTCTCACCATCCACTGAGCTAATTAGAAATATTAAAAGTGATTTTTAAAATAAATCTTTCCCTTCTTAGATTCATTTATTTCTCATCTCTTTTATTGAGAATTGGGAAAGCAAAACAAAACCTCACTTCTTTCACCCTGAGAATAGATTTCAAAAATTTCTGCATGAAAGATAAGGGCTTGTCAAAATTAGAAGCAACTGAAAAAGGTTACTTGATATGGAAATGCTCAATACTAATGTTGTTTAGGCAATGTTGACTATATGTCATAAAGTATTATCATGATTTTTATAGATGTAAATTCAGGAACTATTGCTTAGATCTGCTAGAATGTGTCACTTCATTTAGTTTTAAACAAAGGACTTTACTTGTGTTTGGATTGAAAAAGTAACTTATAATTTCAGTTTATTCTGTCAGTTTCCAAAGGGATAGCCCTGTTAGTCTAGTCCAGTAAAAAAACAACAAGCAGTTGTGTGGCACTTTAAGACTAACAGATCTGTTAGTCTTAAAGTGCCACACACCTGCTTGTAGTTTATTCTGTATCAAACTAATAATCTTCTTTTATGGTACGTCCACACACAGGTTTTAAATTGAAATAATGCAGATTATTCCAGTTTAAAAGATTGTAGGTCCACACTACATTTCCTTATATTGAGATAAGGAGCTCCCTTATCTCACAATAAGGAAAGTCATTTTGACATAATGAAACCTAGTATTATATCAAAATGACAGGTAAATTGAAACTGTTATTTAAAAATAACACTGTGTGGACATGTTATTTAGATTTAACTGTTAGTTTGCTTTAACACTTTTGCTCTTCTTCCCAGAATGCTGTCCCTCTTCTATATATTGGGTGGGGGCATGGCCCTTCTAGAGGGCCATCTTGCCACACCTCTCATGGTGCCCCTCTCCTAAATCAAACTAGCAAGTCTTGTCCACAGACCTGCTAGTTCAGTTTGAGTTTCTAGTGGGGACATGATAAATCAATTTAACTTAAATCAATTTAATGATTTTTATGTTGATTTTATTAAATTGATTTAACTTAAATTGATTTAGCTGCCTAAGAATGGAGGTAGCCTTAAACATACTAATGCTTTACAATAAAATTGAAGGAAGATATCACTTTTACTTGTTACATTTAACTTTATAGTATGGACCAATTCCACAGGTGGCACTCTCATGTAAGTTAATAAGACCTTTGGGTGTGGAAGTAGTGGAGAATCATTATTAACAAAGAAATAGATAATTTTTAAAATTTCATAACTATATATTTTTTATGCTTCAGGTTACTTGCAAACCATCTAAGAGCACCTCATCTAACTTCAAAGCTTCTGTATCTGTTGCCGAACCATTTTCTTCTAATATTGCAAATATTCCAAGAGAACTGGTTGATAATGTTTTGGAAGAACTGGACCATTGTGTACCTCTGCTGGAAGTCTACCCTGTTGAAGGGCAGGATACAGTAGTATTTGATATTGCCCAGGCTTTGGAAGTTGTGAGGTATTCAACTTTTTCTTCTGTATTTTTGTGATTCAGAGATGCTAAAATGTTAAGTGAGGAAGTGTATGTAAACTAGGAAGATTTATTTTGCTTCATTACTAGTATAAGTGTATTCACAAACAAAAGCCTTGAATTAAGAAGTGGTATCTGTGAACTTGTATTTTCATTAAAAAAAAGAAAAAAAAAAAGAGAAAAAACCCTTACAGTCTGACTGGATTTACTTAGTTCAGTAGTGAACAAATTTTGAACCGATGGCTCAGTGACTTTGGTTCTTGGCATTACCACTTCTGCATTTTTTTTTCACTCTAAAGGTGTTGACCCCTTTGTCTTAAGCTGTGTCTACACTTAGACCTTACAGCAGCACAGCTATACTACTGTTGCACAACTGCAAAGGTCTTCTTCTGTGTACCTGCTCTATGCTGACAGGTGAGAGCTGTTCTGTCAGCTTAATCAGCCACCTTCAATGAGTGGTGGCTGCTGTGTCAGTGGGAGAGCTTCTGTTGACATAGCTAGAGCATGTGGATTCATATCTGAACTGCATCCACAAGAAATGGTACATGGATATCCATGTTGTATCCGCGGATTTGCAGGGCTCTAGACATAGTGCTATCCACTCCAGCAGTCTGTTGGTGAAATTTATATCAGTTGGGGCTGTTTTTTTCACACCACTAACTGACAAAAATGTTATTACAGACATAGCACAATGTTCCAACCTTGTGGTGTGTTCAAGGTTTGTGGCTCTGTATCTTAATTACAGCTAGTCAGGAATTTTCTGACGAAGTGTTTTTCTTTGGAGTATGTGTGGAATAAATATGGACAATGGAAACCTTTGAAAACTGGGTAGAGACTGAAACTGAAGAAAAGGATCTCTTTCAATTAGTCATTTCAACCTGAAAATATTTTGAAGGAGGAAGTTTCTCAAAATTGCTAAAACAGGACATTTCTTTTTAACTTCACAATGTAGTGTCACCAAATTAAAGATGTTCATGAAACTGGTGCCTTTCTAATGAATCAGAGTTTTGCCTTCACTCAAAGACCTTGGAGGAGCCTCTGTGACTCTCTCTGTAAGCAGGAGCTTCTTCCATTGCATAGGTTTCTTTTTTCTTCCTCCTTTTGGTGCTACCAGCAGGTTAGGGCAAGTCTACCGTTAAAAAGCAGCTGGGCCGCTACAGCGCTTTAGTGAAGATGCTACTATAGTGAGACCATCAAAATAACTCGAATTTGCAGATAGAGGTGTGACTGAGCATTTCTTTTCATTTCCATTCATGCGTGCCAGCCTGGTGTAGCGTGCCACCTTGCTGAGCTGGAGAGCAATTTTCACCAAAGTGATATTGCTGAGTGTCTTACACCATTAGTCTGCCAGCTCCAATGGACAATGCAAATGACTGTGATCCTGTGCTAAAATGAAGCATTAAGAAAGGATAGTGCACCATTTTATTGTACAGGTTTAAAACCTCTTCAGCAAGGCTTTTAGTCCAGAGTGTGTTCATCTCATCGCTCCCTCCCTCTTTATCAACTGCTTCTCTAGTTTCTTTTTTTTTTTTTTTTTAAACATTCCTCTGTCCCTTCAAGAGGCAAAAAAGAGCAAAAGCTGTAGGTATACAAGCAGCAGAATTTACAACAGCTAAGATGGATAGTCCAGTAGATTGTAACTGCTCTGTCTTGTCTGAAAAGTTTAATTGAAGCCTTCAAGTAAAATGTCTTGGTGTACAGTGACCAACAAAAAAGCATGCCAAGCCCCCTGATCAACTGAAAACTTGGATTCTTGATTCTTAATTGAAACTTGTTCCTGGATTTTCTCAGCTATGTCTACACTTAGAATGTTAGTTCGAATTAACTGAATTCAGCCTAATCAAGTTGAACTAATAACGATTAGTTCAAATTCAGTCAATTCGAACTAACGTGGCCACACTAGGAAAACCAATTCAAACAAGCATGTCCATGGACAGGACTTACTAGTTTGAATTGGAAGAGGGCACCACACGAGGTTTGGCAAACACCCAATCTTCTGCGGGTCTCCAGCTCTCTGAGCCCTGCACAGGGAAAAGCATCCCCTGCCCAGCACTAGTGGCAGTGCTGCCAGAGCTGGGCAGGGGATGCTTTTCCCCATGGGGCTCAGAAGGCTAGAGCCTGGCAGGGGATGTTTTTCCCTCCCTGGGCACTGTGGGGCCAGGGCATCCCCGGGAGGATTCCCCCTGCCTGGCTACAGCTAGCTCCCCAGCACAGGGAAGGGATCCCCATGTGGGGCTGGAGCTGCACTCCCCCAGTGGGGGGATGGGATCCTCAGGTGGGGATCCTCAGCCCTGCTTGCCGGCACAGCTAAGGGATCCCCACGTGCAGCTCCAGCCACGAGCAGGGATCTCTTCCCTGCACCGGCAAGCGGGGCTGGAGCCAGGCCTTGGGGATCCCGTCCCCAGTGCAGGGAGCGTGGCTCCAGCCCTGGGTGGGGCTCCCTTCCCCATGCCAGCCAATGGGGCTGGAGCCGGCCTTGGGGGTCCCTGTCCCCAGCCATGGGACAGGAACCCCATTTCCGCCAGGCCAGATCTGACTGGCTGGTAGTGGGGGCACCTTTGGGGCTGCTTCCCCAGGTGCTGGAGTGCTGGTCTTCCTTCCAGGTTGCCATGCACCCTGGGAGGAAGGTCAGCCCATGTTTATTCAAACTAACAGTAAATTTGAATTAACATGGCTACACTGGGTCAATTCAAACTAATGAGTTTGAATTTACCATCACTTTGAAGGTAAACTAGGTTTTACCACTTCAAAGTTAGCTTTCATCAATTAGAAGTAAGGAGTTCCTTAGTTTGAATTGATGAAAGCAAGCATGGCCATGCACATATTTTAATTCAAATTGATCCTCATCAGTTCGAATTAAATTGTAAATGTAGACATACCCTCAGACTCCCAGACCTTAGCACTTGACTAAGCCTAAAAATTGAAGCTTTTGCCTTCTAGAGCATGAATAGTCAGGACAGCTCATGGAACTTCTTAGTCAAATCTAGAAACAGTCCACAAATCTGACCATGTTAGGATTTTGAGATCTTGATTCTTATGGACTCTTGAAAGGACATATATTGGAATACGTTCTAGATAAGCTTTGCTGAGAGTTGGACACAATGTTTCCTGTAAGGTGTGCAGCCTGGTGGATGCGCAGCCCCCATTGCACACCCGTCCAGGGAACGATGCCAGCTGCGCATAGCCGGCAGCCATGGCCCCTACTTCTCTGGAAGGCTGGCAGAGAGCTTCCCCTAGGCTGGGATCTTTTAAAATGCCTGCTCTGAGCGTGCTGAGTCAGAGCATGCTCAGGGCAGGAGGAGCAGCCTGTGGCTTGGCCACTCCTCTCTGGTGTCCAGGTAAGGCGCTCCTGGGGTATGAGGTTGGGGACAGTTGGACAGCTGTCAGAGAAAGGGCATGGCAGGGGGTGGACTGGGAGAGTGGGCAGGCGTGTTACAGTGGGAGAAAGGGATCAGGCCAGTTTAGTGGGTGGGGGTGGTGCTGGTGGTTAGCCTCACTAATTTATGCTTAGCGAACACCATAACTTGTTCAGCTGCAGCAGCAGCTTAGAGGGAACATTGCGTTGGACACAATCTTCCTGAAGATTTCATGTCTCTACATTAGGGTACTTGTAGCATATTCCTACCACTTACAGTGTTTTTCTGTGGCACCGTCACATTTAGCAATTCTTTAAAGCTGTGTCTCTGCAGAGTGTCAGTAGACTGTTAAAATAGTTTAGCACTTCAGGTAATCTGACTTTCTTTCCTCCATATCCTTATGGTAAACATTTGGGAGGCATTTCCCCTGTTTTTCTTATTAAAACATTTTATCTGTTAGAAACTACCTTGGCCAGGAAAGTTTGGAGGCTTTATACACCTGGAATCTTGTGCAGTTTTTTGGCATGTGAAGTGATTCCAGTGTAGCCATATTCTGCCCCCCTAACTTTACGGTTTCCACTTGAATCAATCTATCTGCTTTCCTTGTATCTGAGTTCTACCACTAAGGGATGGCTGCTTACTTTTAGATGGTGGGACTGTGGTGCTGTCTAAAATACAGATGTCCATTTATAATATTTAATATTAATATGACAAAATTGCATTGATTCTTACGAACTCTCAGTGTTTCTTACCAACTGTCCATGTCAGGTACCATTGGAAAGCTTATAATTTCCTAACTATTATGTATAATATTTGTGTAGTAAGGTAAGGCAATGTATGATCTCTGTATCCAAAAACTTGGCTATTAGGTTACATTCCCTAGGCCGATTAGCATCAGCGCTCTCCAGCTGGCCTGATGACTCATTGAGGGCCATCAACTATACAATGAGCCCAGGGAGAAAGACAAAGCTATGCTTTGAGTCAAGACATGTAGGGACATGCCTGTGGACAGGAACTCAGAGAATTTTTCTGGCCCATACCCACATGCTATGAGCTTCTATGTTAGACAGGATATACAGGCCATATGGCAAAAACTATAAAAGTGAAGCTTCGCCATCTCCATTTTGTCTTCATTCCTGCTGCCTACCTCTGGATCAACTCCTGTACAACTGAGGCTTTGAAACAATAGACTGAGATCTATACAGGTACTGGATGTATTGTGGCAAGGTTACCCCTCCTGGTGTCTGGCCAAACAATCATGATGTCTCCTCTGGCAGTAGTGGCCTGAGGCCAGTTTGTCCCAGTCCAGGCAGGTCTTCTGGGTGTCTTCCCTGGGCATCCCTTCACCCTCTCAGTGCCTGCAGGGTAGGTCTTGGTTTTGGGCTTGTGAGGCAGGGGCACGGTTGGCACCTGGCACACAGGGCCCGTGACCCAAATGCTGGTGCCAGTGCCCCAGGTCCTGGCGGGGCCACCCCTCTCCCAGTCTCTGATTGAATCGGGCTGGAGAGCCAGGGCTCAGCTGCCCACGGCAGCAGCTGCCGCTTCCAGCCCCTTCAAAGGCCGGGTGACCCCGCAGCCACGGCTGTCGGTCCCCACCCTGTCCCCAGCCAGGGGCGGGGCCTGTGGGCAGGGGGTGGGGCCTGTGCCCCAGGTCATTCCCCAGGGCAGCGATGCCCCTGCTGTGAGGCACACTGCTCCCCTTCCTTCTGGCTAAACCATGGTCCCAGGTACTACCTTCTGGTCCTTTCAGGGCTGTATTGATGTAAACACTAACCCAAAGGTATTAGAGCTCTGTCAGATCTCTTTCTAGTACGCTAGGATCTGTTCTTCTTCTTCTCTCTGAGGCAGGGGAGAAACTGCTCCCTCTTCAGCCTGGGGAAGTTTCCAGCCTAGTGGCAGCTTCAGTCCTTTCCCCTTTACTTCTGTGAGAAGCAGCTTTTGTAGGCCTTCGGCAGCCCTTAGTGGGGTCCAGGTCTCTCTAATTGGCCTGTAGTAGACTTTTCTCTGCAGACAGGGAAAAGGGCATTTAACAGCCTAGGATTTACATATCTGTCCTGGCATACCCTTCTGTTGTCCTGTCCATACTCTGGCACCAGCTCAGCACCCTGGTCCTACCCCTGATGTTCCAGAATACAGTTCTGGAGGTCTTCTGGCCAGGACTGCACTGGGTCTCTTCAGGGATTCTGAGTCTCCCCCTGGAGGAGGAATAGCAGAGCCTGTGCTGTGTCCACAGCCAGGTCCACGCCTTCCGCCTCCAGGCCCTGCAGAGACTCCTCTATGGTACAGGTAGTCTGGTGTGGAGCCACCTGGCATGCACCTTCCTCCGCCACTACCGAGGGCTCCAATATGACCAGCAGCTCTTTTACATCCATCTGAGAGGTGGTCTGCGAGGCCTCTCCAAGTTGCTGGCCTTCTACCAGGACCTCCTCTGGACCTGGAGGCTCATCTTGGCCTCGAGGGCCCTTGTACCCACCGAGGGGGAGGACCTCCTCGCGGAGCCCCTGCTACACATCCCCCATTTGAGTGTGCAGGCAGCAGAGGCCCCCTCCGTGAGGCGGATGCTGGTCCTCGCAGGTGTCACCAGGCTCGGAGACTGCCTGGACTATGCCCGGGGGAACTGGGTGGATCCCTTAGTGCTCACCCAGCGCATTGGACTCTCCACCCTTCGAACCTCCTGGCACCTACTCCAGGAGGTGAAGGCGGCCCTACCCCCTGCTGCTTGGGTCTACCTCAAGCAGGTCCTGCAAGAGGGCATCCCCTGCCCTCCTCTCAGTCCTGGCCCCCC
>ML682014.1:32403995-32566990 GCA_007922195.1 Podocnemis expansa
TTTTTTTGCCACTCCCCTGATGCTGCTCTGTGCAGTTAGGCAAGCTTGTGACTGTCCCATGGGGGTTGGGATGGGCAGAAACATGAAACTGCACATCCAGCATGCAATCCTGCTGTCTGAAATGAATTCTGAGAAGATAAATGACAATGCAAGAAAGAGAACAGTACAGCTGATTAAAAAGATTAGCCATTCAAAAGTTTCATGGTGTGTATGTGTGTGTGTGTGTTGCCTTAATTCTATAGTTGCTATTCTCTTTCCTGTACAGGTGAAGGATTTTTCTGTTGACACACAGCTTCAACAACATGATAACTTAAACCTGGCTTTGGATAGTTGTTACAGTGGAGATAATGTGCTCATTTTTCCAGGAGAATATAGGGCTGCAAACCTCTCCATGTTAACTGAGGATATTATTATTAAAGGTCAGCAGTCCATTCTACTTACATTTATCTTTTAGGTACTGTCATGATATAAAGCAGTTCTTCGGATCAGCAATGACTACAAGTAAATAGCGTAAGGGGAGAAGGGAACTCCACGTGAATTTTAATTGGATTAGTAACCCTGAATCTGAAAACATTTGACAGATAAAAGTTGAACTAGTCACCTCTGGTATAAAATACTACACAACTGAATGCAATATATCAGGAGTTTAGTGACATCCAGTAAGAATTCATTGTTAAGAACAGTGGCAGTTTTTGGGGGAGATGAAGCAGGCAGCTGCCTGGGGCCCTGTCCTCAGTTTGGTGGACAGAAATGGGAATACAGAAAAATATAGAAATTGTTCCCATCTAGCAGAGATAGTAGGGCTGGAAGCCTAAGCACTTTTCAGTCTTGGCTTATCAAGGCAAGCTATCATTAGGATCTGTGCTTTGTCTTGAATTGCAGATTTCACTGTTATCTGCCCATCACCTTCACACTGACATGCTAAAAAAGCAGGAGAAAGCAACAGACAGCACAATAGCAGGAACTTTTCCAGTGGCCTTGTCTTTTAATTCCTCAGTGTGGCCATTTATTCTGTCATTTTTTAATTTTGTGAAATATTGCCTCTTCTTTTTCTTTTTTTACCTGTTCTTTTGCCTTTTCCTTTGCCTTTGTGACAATGTTTACTTTGGCTTTGGTTAGCTCAGGTTACTGGCTAGGTCCATAGAGGCTGCTGCGTATTGCCCTTAGGCAATCATTATAGCGGTGTGTGATGTCTGTGCTGTATGTAATTTTTTAGGTTCTTCTGTATTTACTATTTAATATTTTTGAGGGGAGCCAGAGTCTTATAAACTTGAGTACTCCAGAGCATTCCATTGAAATTTGGTGTTTTTCATTTATATCTACACATGAGAAACCTTCTTTTCACTTATTTTTATTTATTATAACTATTTGTATTAAATGTCTAGTGCACATAAACCCAAAATATGTGAAAAATTTGTAAGATTTGACAGCCAAAATTTTAAATGTGGTATTTTAGTTATTTTTGAGCCATCATTAATGTTACCACTTTTTATGTATTAATTAATGCTTATACCTTTTAAATATTTTAAAAATCTTCATTTTAACTTTGTAGTTCAGCATTAGGTCATTTATGTTAAGTGAAAGATGATCAACTTACAAGCTTCATGATGGGAAGATCTTTAAAAATATCATACCCAAGAATAATTTAGGAGTTCCAGAGGGATAGTCATGTTAGTTTGTTTCAGCAAAACAAACAAGGAGTCCTAGGGGATGTTGTGGGGTGGTTAGGAGTGCAGGGGGGACTGGGGCCATGGGGAGGGTAGCAGGGGTGGCCTATAGTGGGCCTTTTAGGGGGCCCCACAATGGGCCTTTGCCTAGGCTGTCTCTGGTTAAGAAACTAGTAACATAACAATCTTGGTAAATGGCAGCCTCTTAAGAAATTAATTTGGAAGTAATAAATGTGATGACTATAACCTTTTATATCCATTTGACACATTAGCACCTAATTTTTCCCCCAAGTTACTGAATAAGAAGAAACTGAAAATTAAAACCAAAATTCAATAATTAGCCCCAAGCTATATATCCCTCTTCATTGAAGCTTTCTAATTGGAGCATTTAATGTTGGTATAATAAAATGTCTTGGCCATAATTTTTAATGGGGTTTAAACTGGCCTGCCAAGCATGCATATATAATTCAGTGCAAGACCAAAATTTCAGGCACAAATTATTTAAGTTCACATGCCTGCATGATTTGCTGGTGTAGTCAAGTATTTAGAGATCTGAATTCTGTCATGTATTTCTGCATCTGATTTCAGATGCAACATTTGAAGCTCTGGTTCCTTTTAATTGGAAAAAGAATGAATCTCTTTTGACTTTAACAGGTTTTTCTACTCCTTGGTACCCTTAACCATTTATTTTTAAAGTGCTTTCCATCTTCTTAAAGTGATGATATTGCATCTAGAATACAATTTTTCACCTAGTAGTCCACATATAGTAAAAGATCTCCCTGAGATCCTATTCAGTCCACAACCTGATGATTTCCACTAAAGTCACACTTGTACAGCAATAATTAATCAATAGCATTCTGTAAAATGATTTGCCAACTATCCAGGTGAGCTCAGACTTTCTTATGCATCCCACTCATAGACAGCTCAACTTCTTAACTCCAATTCAACCTTCCCAAATATTCTATAGACTGGTGTCTCTTAAATCTAATTAGGCCTTCTCTCCAGAAGAGTTTATTTAAAATGGATGAGAAACAGAAGAAATGCTAGTAAAAGTTCCTCTTATGGCATACCAGAGCTGGTTAGATCTCTAATTTTGTGTCATGTTTCTGAGCAATTGCCTCCTGAATGGGAGCCTCCATCTCTAGGCTCATTATTTTGCTTGCTTTAGGAGAACAAAATGTCTCTGTGATCCTACCAACCTTCTGAACAGGTAGGTCTAATGAATACTCAAAAAGAGTGTTTTGGAGAACATGAGCCACATTTGCTGTATGAACTCAGATGCTCATTATCTCTATCTTCATCAGACTAGCTGTATAGAAATTAAGCCTATTCCTAGATCCTTATCTATCTTATCAACCAAGGCTAGTATGTCCAGAATACACGTGCACAGACACTCTTGACTCCTCGTGATAACATGTCTTCAACATTGAGCCATTTATTCAAAATGTCCATGAGAAAGGAAACTAAATATTGTTGGCTGCTCTATGTTTATTCCTGGGCTCCTCAGGTAGCTTATATTTTTAAGTCTAGTGTATCAGAGGAAGTTCTTGGTTACACCAGGCATTTTTGCCTTAGTGGGCTTGCCTGTTTTATGCCAAAGTATAACCAGATTCCATCACCTTCCCTTTCAAGGTGCTACTTAGAAGTGTAATATTCACTTGTGAATAATATAACCATCACTGACTTGAGAATAAAACACTTATACTGCAGTATCATGTATTCTGCCTAAACACTGAATTGTCTTCTAAAGATCACTAATGGGCAATCAACTATATTAAAACATCCCCTTCAACAAATCTTTGTCTGATCCCTTAGATCTTGATTGGTTAAGATATTGACATTACTGCACATATAGAATTATCTAATTTTAAAAGCAAAATATGGTAATATAGCATTAAGGTCAGTAACAATCTCAATCAATAAATTTCAGAGTTAAGGTTCTTTTTCAAGTGATGTCCATGTGGGTGCTACACTCCAGGTGTTGTTACATCCCACGTATTTGCACAGAGATTTTTCCAGAAGTTTTGTCTAGATCACGTGTGCACAGCACCCATCTCATGGTGCCATTGTTGCCCTTGGTAGCATATGTGTGACCCCCCCCACATTCCTTCTCAACCATTGATGACCTGAGATGGAGCCCTCCAGTAGTGTATTTTTTTGACTCATCATACCTAGAATAAGCCAGAATTTAGTTTAGTTTTCATCATAGTTAACCTAGTTTTAGTAGTTAGAATACTTATCCATTTTTTTTTTAATTTCTTTTGGTTCCTTCAGAAATGAGCTGTTAGAATAGGACTACTGCACATAAGATGCTGGGCTTCCCAGGCTTTAAGAGGTGCACCTCCTGTAGAGCTGCCATACCAGTGCCAGATAGGCATGATCAAGGCATCTGCTGCCTCAGCAAGACGTGCCACAGAAGTGCACCCACTGCAAAAAGCCTCAAAGTCAGGGTGAGGAGACACAGAGATTTGAGGCTAAAACTTATTTAAATGGAAAAGGCTCACAGACCTGCCTTTGACTCAGGACCAGACAAGCCTTCATCTAGTATCTCTAAGAAACTTGCTGTGTTGCCTACTCCCTCTATGGTGACAGGGACAGGTGGGTCACCTAAGAGATGCTCTCCAGCAAAAAGTATCAGAGGCTTCAGGCCCCTCGAGTGCAATGTGGCCTGTACCACTCAAAGGCTCAAAACATCAAGGTGATGAGCTGAGAGGCAAGTCTAAATGGTCCACTTTAAACACACTACCACCCAAAGCCAAGAGTCATAATCTGCCTGAAAAGAGAGCCATGGCACCGCCCACAGCATGGTCTGATAAGATGGCACCAATTGCAGCACCTATGTGCACCCTGGTGCCAACAGACACTTCAGCACCACAGACTGCACTGGTACCCATTACAGTTCAGGTACCATCCACTGCACTGCCATCCACCTTGGAACGGACTGGAAACTTGGCACCATCATCAGTACCACTGTTGAAATGATGCTGCAAACAGTACCACTTAACTGTGACTTCTTCCCCACAGTTTGGGAGTGAAGGCTTGCAGGTGCATTTTGCACATGCTGAGGTACTCTCTCCAGTGAGATCTCTCAGCAATACATACTTCGATAGCAAGGAGGCACAGTTTCCATCTGAACATTACTCCCCTACTACACCATCATTTGAGCCATCACATTAAACCCCGAAGACAGTACATAGGCCATATTCTCTTTATAGCCCAACATAGCCTTATCCCCAATGCCATACCATATGCAGTGGCAAAATAGGGACACTTGGTTAGCTTGTTCCAGGGACTACAGCAGGCCTTCCACCTTTCAGGAAGAAAGAACCGTATCTTCCAGGGACTCACTCATGGCCACATCATCCATGGCAGTTAAGAAAACTCAATGAGGACACAAGTATGGGATTGGGAATCCCAGTCTTCTGGGATCTGGAATCCTCATCTTCTCCAGACAAAGCTGTGATCTCCCCCATGCCCACACCCATAGACGACACTAAACAACTTAATGAACTTTTCAAGAGAGTTACAAAAGATCTCAGAATCCCATTGGAGGAGATCAAAGAATCTCACCACAGGCTTCTAAGAATCTTGCATATGTCCACCTCAGCGGAAATAGCACTTCTTATGGATTAAGTGCTCATGGAACCAGCCAACCTAATGTGGCAAAATTCTTCCACCAACAGGAGGAATGAGAGGAAATAACTTTATTCCAGCAAAAGCATTAGAGTTTCTCTTCACCCATCTACCTTCAAATTCCCTGGTCGTGGATGCAGTGACTAATAGAAGGAAACGGCCACATCCCATATCGACCCCACATGATAAGGGCTGAAAGAGGTTGGCTCTACCTGGGAGAAGGGTTTATTCTTCCTCCACACTTTTAATGTGAGTATCCAATGATAAGGCACTACTACCTAATTATGATTACAGTATATTCAAGAAAGTATCTAAGATTATAAATGACATTCCAGAAAATAAAAGAACAGTAGAAGACACTGATTAATGAAGGACAATTAATAGCCAAGAGATCACAACAAGGCTTCTCTGGGCATTGCGGATACAATTGCCAGAAAAATGGCAGTCGCCATAGTCATACCAAGGACCTCGTGGTTTCCTTTGGTGGTGTTTCTCAGAGAATTTCAAACCAAAATCGAGGCCCTCTTTTTTGATCAGACGCAGTTCTTCACTGAGAAAACTGATGAAGTCCTCCAGTCTATGAAGGACTACAGGACAATGCTCAGGACACTCAGCATATACTCCCCTAAATCAAAGAAGAGACAGTTCAGATTCCAATCTAACCTTATATGAGGAGATACCTCTCTCAGTAACAACACATATAACATGATACACAAAGAGGAAGACAAGGATCATGCAGATTCAGATGATCTCAGTAATCATCATCCTCCTCTCAATCACCTCCTCCTATTGAGAGGTTGGTCGAGGGTCTGAGAAAATCCTCTCTGGAAACTTTGCCACAGTTGCCCATAACAAATTTCAAATTATGCCATGTAGTTGAGGCCGCCCTCCACGGCCCCCCTCTGTGCCTTCCGGCCCTGTTGGGGTTGGGGTGAAGCCTGAGAGTGGCACCCTGGTGATCCACCCCAGCACGAGAAGGCGAACACTCAGTGCCAGTAGATCGGGGCCTTCAACCCCAAAAAGGGGTAAGGCAAACCCACAGTCAACAGTTCGGGCCTTCAACCCTGGCAAGGGGTAAGGAAAGCACACAGCATCAATAGCTCCCCGGCAAGGGGTAAGGCAAACACCCGGTGGCCCGGATAGCAGCAGGGGAGGGAAAGGGAACACAGGCCTGCCCGCTCCACTGCGTTCCAGCCCAGGGCCCTACTAGTGGCATGCACAGGGTGCCCCTATGTCAGCGGGGCTCCTGCCGAAACGCGCTGACTCACCAAACTGCCCCTGGGCTACTTCCTTCCCACTTCTCCCCATGATACCTGGGGTACGTAGTCCTCACTGTCCGCCGGGTAGGTTCCCCAGGGCATCCTGGTCAAGCCTTCGCTATCCTCGGGTGGCAAGGCAGGCAATTCGGCCTCCTCTGCCAGTGGCAGTTGTGACCCGGGCCTCCTGGGATAACCAGCTGAATATGCAAAGATCAGGGCAAGCTGCAAAAAGGAGAGCAGATTCTCCCAGCACTGATGGGTTACCTGGAGATAAACTCCCCCAACCAGTCACAGACAATGCTTCTGATCCCCCACAATGGATATCAAGAAGCCACCATATAGTATAGCCAGCTCCCTTTACTGCATTCCAGTCACTGGTCCCCAGTACAGCTACTAGGTCTGTTAAAGAAATAGGTTCTTCTGACCCCAAGGGGTCAGCCACATTACACAGAACAATACAGGCTTGAATCTTACCCAAAGTAACACGCTGCCAGCCAATCCTTTAGTAACTACAACTAAAGGTTTAATATAAAAAGAAAAGAAACAAAATGAGAGATGTTATAGGGTCAAAGTGAATCACATAAATACAAATGATTTAGAGTCCAAAGAAGATAAGTCCTTGTTTCACAGCTTCAGTTGTTAGCAATCCAGTTTATAGGAACAGAGACCAAATAATCCAAGTGTAGAGTTTGTTCTAACTCTCCCCCATGAGAATTAGCAGGGTGGTTTCCAGGCCAGTGTTGGCTGGGATCTCAATCCTGTGGCCCAAACTTTCCTTGAGAAGCTGGGACAGATGTGAGACAAAGGAATTCGGTTCCCAATGTCCTTTTATAGTTGCAGCTAGCAAGGTGGGCATTTGCAGGTCAATTCTTCATGTGGGCTTTGATGACAGGTTCCACCTCTTTGTTAAGTGGAGCATAGCAATACACATTGTCCTTTGAAGGAAAACCTTCACCTCCTGGGTACCCCAGGTAATTAACTGCATTAGTGCCATTAACAGACAGTTTAAATTGGTACATCAAAGGTCCCTTTAAATGTTAATATTCCCTCTTGACCCCTTCCAATAGAACAATGGTAACAGATAGAGAAGCACTTCATTCACCTTGCTAACCTCTAACAGGATACCTGTAAATACCATCAAGAAACTACTAAGGATACAAATGCATATCAAAGCACTAGCCTACTCATACATTGCATTTCCATATAATATGTCTTCAAAGGTTAGCCTTAGGTCATGTATTTTACAAAGATGGCTTGGCCTTTTCAGGCCTAGCATGACAGCAGTTCTTCCAGGTCACATGGGTGCAGGGTAGCCAGCTCGCTGCCTTCCCCAGCAGATGGAAGCTCATCCAGGTCCTCATAGGCGTCTAGCTGATCCCCAGGCCCTCCACGGAGGGAAGCTCATCCAGGTCTTCCCCTGGGGGAGTTTTCTCCAGTGGCACAGCCAGCCAGGGTTCTTCCCTTCAGCTCTCACGGGGTGGGGGATCTCGCTGTCAGTTGGGCCTCTCTGCCTCCTGGGGAGGGAGGTCTGCCAGTGGCAACAGCCACCTCCCTCTCTGTCTCCCCCATGTCTGCCTGGTCTGGCCCCTTATATAATCCTCCTGCTCCCTCCAGTGGTCACTTTGGTTCCGGCCCGAGCTCTTACGCAAGGCCTCAGGCCAGTAGGGGGAGTGGGGGCGCTCAGTTACCTCTCGGCCCATGGGTAACTGTTCTCCTCTACTACATACTACTGTTAATGCCACACATCACATCAGACAGACGGATGTTAGAAATTACAAAACACAGTTACACTATCCCCTTTACATCCGTGCCTCCTACCCATACCCTTCCCCTGTTCCTCTTCAGCAATGCATCTAATGTGCAAGTATTGCACTAAGAGATCAATCACCTTTTACAATTAGGGGCATTAGACCATGTACTGTTACAACACAGGGAGAAGGACTTTCATTCCCACTACTTTTGTGGTCCAGAAAAAGAATGGCCTCTGGACACCTATATTAGATCTCTGGTCATTAAAGAATTCGTAAGGTGGCAGAGATTCAAAATGTCCACACTATTGACTATCATTCTGGTACTGTGGAGAGGGACTGGTTCTCAGCCCTTGACACCCAGGATGCTTATTTTCATGTAACCATACACTCTACACAATGGCATTCCCTGAGATTCATGGTATTTGGCAACCATTATCAATACAAGGTACTGCTATTCTGCCTCTTCATGGCACCAAAGATGCTCTCCAAAATGCTTGCAGTTGTGGCAGCACAACTCAGGAGACAAGGCATTATGATATTCCCTTATTTAGACAACTGTCTAATAAAGGCAACAGATCACACATTAACAACATAGGCTCTTCTCACATAACCCTCTTCTAAAGTTTGGGCCTAAAGATAACAAAACGTTCACTTTGTACCTGACACATACTGAAATTCACAGGAGCAGAACTAAACTACCTAACTGCCATAGCATCATTCCAAGGGCCCAGATTTCAGGTCATCATGGACCTTGTAGCAGTCATCAGGACCAGCCAGGTAGTCACTGTGCACATGGTGTCACAGCTTCTGAGACACATGGCAGCTAGAGTGTTCATGGTATAACATGCCCGACTCCATATGCTAGGGCTGGCTTTCTTCCATTTACCAACCAAGCAGGCACAGCATAAACAAATTGTTGATGGTATCAGTGTACATTGAAGAATCATTGTCCTGATAGACCCAAGAGACCAACCTCTTATCAGGAGTCCAGCACATGCAGCCTCAGACTTCTCTGATGATCACCACAGATGTGTCTCTCAGACTGGGGAGTGCACTTGCAGAATCACACTGTGCAGGGCAAGTGGTCAAATGTGGAAACCAAACTGCACATTAAGCTAAGGGCAGTACACAATGTCTGCTATAATTTTCTTCTACTTATAAAGAACAAATCAATCAAAATAACATCAAACGATGTAGTGTGTATGTTTTATAAGAATCATGAGGGAGGAGCAAGACCCCACACCCTGTGCAAAGAGGCAATAAATGTCTGGAATTGGTGTATAAGACACAACAGCACTGTATCATCAGCATACCTCCCCAGCCGCATGAATGTCACAGCAGATAGCCTCAGCAGGCATTTTATGAAAGCCCATCAATGGCAGCTCAATGGACAAGTCCTAAAACACATTTTTTGATTATAGCGCTATCCCATAATCAACCTTTCTGGAGTACAGCAGAACCACAAATGCCACCTGTTCTGCTTGAGTTTGATGGGAGATGCCTTCTTGACAAACTGGAATTAGGGGCTTCTCTGTGCCTTGCCATCCATAGTCTTGATGCCCAGGACTTTCCACAAAATTAAGGACAGTGCAGTGACAATAAAGAAAGCACCAGCTTGGCTCAGACAGACATGGTTTTCAGATCTCCTCACCATGTCAATCCACCATCTGATCACACTTGCACTGAGACATGATCTGCTCTCATAGGATCAGAACCAGATATACCACCTAGACATGCAGAAACTACATCTGGCAACATGGTTCCTGGCTGGTTCAAACTCTATGAGTTAGAAGGATCAGAACAAGTAAAACATGTTTTCCTAGACAGCAGGAAACCAACAAGAAAGATCTACCTGCAGAAACGGTATAGATTCGATGCACAGTGTATGAGCCGCTGAATACAATAATCATCTTATTCCACCCTGCTAATCCTTGATTATGAGCTAGAGTTAAAAATATTCAGGTCTCTCAATAAGCTCAGTTCAGGTATAACCACCAGCAATCAATGCCTTCCATGACAGGACTGGAAACACAACCATTCACCTACCTGATGCTAAGACTGTTTTTAACAAGGCTACAGGGTGTATTCCCAGACATATGTAATCACATGGCTCCCTGGGATCTCAATTCAGTCCTTAAGGATCTCACAAGCCCACCCTTTCAACCCTGGGCAACATGCTCACTATTACACAGGTCCACAAAAAAGTGGCCTGTCTTGTGGAAAGTACTTCTGCTAGATCAGTGGTTTTTCAACCTTTTGTGGGTTGTGACACACTTGCCAGCACACTGCGACTCTACAGGACATACTAGCCCACTCCCTGCAGGTCAAATCCAGACATTTCTCTGGCTCTCTGTTGCACACTTACTGCTGTGTGGTGACACAGTAATGTGACCCAACACAGTGGTTGAGAACCACTGTACAAGACAACTGGGGGAAATTAGTGTACTCATGGCTTACCCACCTGACACAATTTTTCATTAAGACAAAATTACATTTAGATCCACCTAAAGTTCTTACCAAAGGTGAAATCAGACTTCCATAGCAATCAACCCATTCATCTACGTACCTTCTATCTGAAACCTCATGGTTATGCCAGGCAGGTTGCACTTCATACACTTAATATCAGATAGGTAGTGCCATTTTACCTGGAACGAGCAAAACACTTTAGAAAATTGAACAAGCTTTTTATTTTGGCAACAGACTGCTCAATGGGACTCATAATATACAGCCAGAGAATATTCAAGTGGATAACAGGTTGCCATCAATTATGTTATGAACAAAAGACCTTAAAAGCTCCCCCTGGGATCAGAGCACACTCATCCAATGCCATATCCACGTTGGTGGCCCTTTAAAATAATGTCCCTATCATGGACATATGCAAATGGCAACAAGGTCATCAGCCCATACCTTTATTAAACATTATGTTGTGGATTAAGCATCCACAAAGGATGCTACCTGGGTCTCACAGTATTATCATTTATCCAAGCATCAAATACCAAAGTCCCTTCACCGAACTAGGGGCACTGCTTTATAGTCACCTAAAATGGAGCAACCACAGGGACATTTCTCAAAGAAGACATGGTTACTAACCTGCAGTAACTGATATTCTTCAAGTTGTGTGTTCCTGTGGGTGCTCTAACCTCCCCTCCCCTTCCACTTTGGAGTTCTACATTGGGATTTGATGGTAGAAAAGGAACTGACTGATGGGGACGGGTCATGTGTGCACTATCAAGGGCACTAATGGTGCCACCAGACAGGAGCTGGGCACGTGTAATCTGGACAAGTACTATGGGAATGATCTCTGAGAGAGGACATGGGACACAGGACATGATGCCACCAAAAGTAAAGAATCCATGGGGATACACATCTCAAAGAGCATCAGTTACTGCAGATGAGTAACTGTGTCATAAGCTTATTCCTACTAGGGAGATCTGTTTCTAACCTTAGAGAACCCTCTGCAAATCAGTTTCCATTGAGGCTATATAAATGTCCTCTCATAGCAGCAAATGTTCAGAGCATGGACTATAAGAGGTTATGTAGATACAGCCCTCTCAATTCCTTTATTTATGCAGTCAGCTGAAGATGTAGGGCCTTCTCTCTTTTCTTTGAATGATTAACTGGCTTCAGTTGTTTTATCTCAAACTTTTAACTTAACATTTTACATTTGGTAAAACAGTTGTTCCCTTGCATATTTTATTTTTATTCTAAACCTAGAATGAACCTAAAGTCCTCAGACTCTCGATCTTGTTTGATCACATTTCCCAGGACATGGATAAGAAAGGTGGATTTAAGCAGCACAAAGCAAGCAGACACATGCATCTTCTGTTTGTTCTGGTTATAGTAAGTCTGTGTCCCAGACTGTTGCACTGTGTGCAGGACCTTCAAAACTCAAGTCTGCATCAGTAAGCAGAAGTTCTGTACTGTCTTCATCGAGGAGGCTTTAAAGGCTCAAACACTGACTCTGATGTTGATTCAGCTGTCTGTTCTGTAAATGAATAGAGTTAGACCTCTTTCAGAATCAAAATCAAGGAAGTGAGGAATAAATTCCACAATAATGTCAGTTCAAAACAAATCAGGGTCCATGACTGTTACACCCATCACTTTTATGAGTCCTGAAATTTCTGAGGCCAATAACATCAGCTGTGAGATGTACATCTTTTGAATCAACTCTTTTAAGGAACCTGCTGATGTAGGTCCTTTATTGGTGTCAGGAGTTTCCCATGTGCCTAATGAAACCTGGCATTAAGCAGGCGTCTAGTGGTGATGGAAGCAAAATTCACTACAAACATGAATCATATAGGAGCTCTGCTGAGTATTCTTTAAGTACTCATGGCTCTCCATTGGTGGAACTTCACAGAAAATGTAAAAGGAAGTCTCATTTCTTTGAAGGTACTGCAGAAGTTGACTGTGGGAAACCCAGTTCCGTATACATTTTCTAGAATGAAGTCATAAGGCGGATTCTAAAATCTTTTCTGCTGTTGCTTCATGGGTTACATTCAGTGTTAAGACAGCAATGCAGCTGTGTGTTGCATTAACCAATAGAGTTCTCAGAATTTGTCTCCACCGTGATACTTATTTCTGTGTGTCTTCGGAGCTCTGGTGTTTTGAGGACTGGAACTCAGACTGAGAAATCACATCATTCTTCTATTTTTAGATGCATTTACCAGTGTGTTATATGTGTATCATTAATAGTGTCTGGTCTGATGAAACATAGCAAATGTAATCAAATAAGTAGGTCTGAGGAGGAAACAAATTTGGACAACAAATTATAGGCAAGTCATTTGTAGTAATTCTTTTGGTACTTAACCCACTGTCCCCAAACCTTATTGAGAAATATTTATTTTAATGGAAGTGTGGTAACACAACACAAGTGTTAATATTGTTTTTCTTCATTCATCTAGGAGCTGGAAAACCAGAAGAAATTGTGATTGTTTCAGAGCCTACTCATGAGAGTTTTGTGATATCTAAAGCCCAAAATGTGAAATTAATGCACCTTACTTTAGTACAAAAAGGAACTGTTGATGGTATTGTGGTGGTTGAATCTGGTCATATGACTTTAGTAAATTGTGTATTGAAATGTGAAGGAACTGGAGTCTGTGTGCTTACTGGAGCTTCTCTGACTATTACAAACAGTGAGATTACTGGAGCTCAGGTACTGAGTCTTCTTGACTATCAAAGAATAAATTTAATATACAAGAAGCACAAACTGTACTTTTAAAAACAGAACAAATACTGTTGTCAGGTTGACAAGTTCCAAAGGGGTAGCTGCATTAGTCTAGTTTAGCAAAACAAACAAGGAGGCTGGAGGTGCTGTTAAAGACTAGCATCTGACAAAGGCTCATGCAGTAAATACATTTGTTAGTTTTTAACAGTCCCTCCAGACTCCTTGTTTGTTCTGTCATCAGCTTGCAAGTGTAAATACTTCAAGTTCAAATTCTGTTTTGAAGCTTACCTGTTACTTTCAGTTAACTTCCAATTTTCAGTGGCAAATTTAAGAGTGTCAGGGCAGCAATATTGTTTTTATTTGTGATGTTATGAGGGTAGAGTGCTATCCTTAGCTATGGAATTAACTGTTAAATGGGACTTGCTTTCTTATGGTTTGCTCTAATGGACCGTCCTTATTAAAAGCAAACTGAATACTATTAAGCAATATTTTCATTTTGGTGCTTTTTACAAGTAAAACACTTTGTCATTACAATGTGAACAGGTGTTGCAGGCAGGACTATCGGGGGGGGGGCTGTGGGGGTGACTGCCCCAGGCCCCATGCTTTAGTAAGCCCTGCAGCAGGAGGCCTGGGGCCCCCCACTTGTGGTCCCCCTTCAGCCTAGGGCCCTAGCCCCCCCCCCCCAACCTCAGCCAGTCTGTCCCCCTGGTGTCCAGCGTGGCTTCCAGTGCAGCCTTCCAGGGTCATGGGCCCAGGAAGGCCACACCAGAGGCTGCACAGCACACCAGCCAACCCTGCCTCCAGACTGGAGCGACCACACTTCAGCCCACCCCGCTTCTGGGGGCAGATCGGCCAGCTGAGGGGTGGGATGGAAGTGCAGAGTGTATCCTCTGGCCCAAGGAAGCCGCCCCACAGCACCAGCAGGGCTGGGGGCCTCCACAGGCTGATCCAGCCTGGACCCTGATTGTAGGTTCCCATAATTGCATAGTTTTAAATTCTTCAATACGATAAACCGCAACTGACCAATTTTGACACCACATATTTATATGAAATTGCAGAACCACTTTTTACATACATGACTGTACTGTAGATGCTGATCCCATGGCAATCCTTTCAGAAATTAATTTTTTTGCTTTAATGTACAGGGTCCTGGTGTTGAGCTTCACCCAGGAAGCACAGCTGTTTTGGAGGGTAACAAAATTCACCACTGCAATAACTTCAAAGCCAGTGAGACTTCACAGTGTGCTCTAGGTGGAATTAATATTAAGGTAACTAATTGTGCTCTGTTTTCGTAACACATTTAACTGGTACTTAAAGTCATAGCTGCACTTCTGCAAATGCAGGAAGTTATTGCAAGCAAAAGAACTGAGGAATATCACATTGTTCTCAAAAATTGCATTTCTTTAGTTAATATTTCAAACTCAGGAATCCAGTGGCTAAGTCTTTGGCTATCACCCATTACTGTGGAATTTCATGAATCCTGTCAGGCAATCTCTGCTGTCTCACCACACTTCTCAACTTCTTAGAGTCCAAATTCACAGCCCTTACTGAAGTGCTATGGATCAGGTTGCTGGGAGGAGACTAAGTGCATTTGGAACTAAGAAAGTGAGACACAGGTATACTGTGTATGGTAGTGATTAGAAGGGCTGTCTTGACAGGGGATTCCTGGGCCCAGGTTTCTGGTGGGGATGAGCTTCTGAGTCAGCAAGGAAGGGGTGTTTTTAGAGGAAGAGAGAGGCAGTCCACCTCCAGGCAGTCCCATGCTCCATCATAGTCTTAAGCAACATCTGTTATCACATGTGATAACTACACACTGCAGAATTAACTTTATCTACACTCAAGTTATTTCTTGAATTAGCCTAGTTTGAGTGAGTGGTCACAATACAAAAGAGTCAAGCTGCTGTGTGCCCAGATGAATTGTGAGAGAAAAATTCTTCCCTTTCTGGGTGCAGAAAGGAACTGTGAGATGGCGTAAGAGGACTGTTGCCATTTGAGTGGAGTTAGCCTGCAGTGACACTACAGAGCCATAGTGTGAGCAGCTAGTGAGTCAACTTAACTTAAGCGCCACCATACTCAAATTCACTGCAGTGGGAACAAGCCAACTAGGACTGTATTTCAAGTTAGTGAATCTGATTTAGCTGCAAACCCCTCCCCCCCCTCCACCTGAAGAGAAGGCCTTGGTGTGAACTAGTTTCTCTTTACTGCTGCTATGACTGGCTGTTACAGCTGTAGATCATCTTGGTCTACTGTCACATTTTAGTTCCTATTTGTAAAACTGTTAAACTGTGTTAACATTTTTATTAGAATAGATTTTTATTAGAACCAACATTTTAACATTTTTTTATTAGAATGATAGATGTCTGCAAAAATGCAGTGATTCTCAGTTGTATATTTCACAGTATTTTGCCCATGTGCTAATGCTGCTACTGCATGTTTTCAGAGTTTACGACTTAGAGACTAATGGGCCTATCTAGCCTGACCACTTGTAGATCCCAAGCTATTGGATTTCACCAAGTTACTCCTTTGTGGAGTCCAGCAACTTGTTTGACTGAACTAAAGCCTATTTCCTAGAAAGGCATCTACTCTTGATCTGAAGCCATCAAAAGATGGAGCAACCGGCACTTCCATTGTAGCTTGTTCCAACATTAATCACTCACTTCAGGTATCAGATTGAGCTTGTATTAACTGGTACTTGAAAAAAATGGAGCAAGATTGTTCTATATTGATTGAGACAATCATGATATGGATGTTGCTGGAGCCATAAAAATACAGGCATTAAACCATATGTAAGAAATTAACAAGGAGATCTTGTAAAATTTCCTGATGTTTAAATTCTCAGTGAAAGTGTTTTCACAATGTTCTCGTCAGTATCGGTAATAAACAGTGATCTGGACACGGGATGGGTCATATGTTTTTTGCAAAGGTGCCATTAAATTGCTGAGCAGTGTTTATTAGGATTTCAATCAGAACATGGGAGATCGACAATTTCAGTCCCATTGTGAACTGTTGTTAGGATACTAGAGATGGCTATGGAGTCTGGATTGCCCGCTAGTACTTTGTGAAAGATAGTTGCTTAAATACAGTACGAGTAGAAAGTGGGAAGCTTGTAAAGATATCTGATCAAATTTAAATAAATTGAAGCTGCAGCTTGAGTACAAAACTCAGTATTTGTAGATGTTAAAATGTATTTGCTAAATCTTTCCAGATTTGCCTTAGAGATTGCTTCTTTTAACAGTTCTGAGGCAGTCTACTGGGATAGGCATTGACATTTTGAGAACAATATTTAGAACTATAAAGGAAAGTTTCTTTGGAATGTGAACAGTGTAAGTACTTTCTCATATCATGTTTAACTGTCCAAGTACACAGTGCAGCCTTCAAAGCTAGTCTCTTTTGAATCCTTAACAGGTTGTTGCTGTCCCGAGACTGAAGATGAAAAACAATCACATTTATAGTAACAATGGTTATGGAGTGACCATCCTGCAGCCTAAGGACCAGCTCTATACTACAGGAGGGATTCTGGAATGTACTGCATCAGGAGATGCAGAGGAAGATACACTTTCCAAACTAATGCATGAGTTGAGTCTAGAGATGAGTAGTAATACACTAGATGATACCAAGGGTCTCAGCATAGTTACTAGTTAAACATGCATATGAGGCATTTTAATATATAGCAATTGTTTGGTTAAAGGAACTGTATTCCAAGTTGAGACCTGTTAGTCTTAAAGGTGCTGCTCTGAATTTAATAAAACGACTAGACTTGCTCTTACTGTGCATCTTGCTCCAAAACCACACCTTGAATCCAGGTAAAAATGTACTCTAAATACTAATACTCTAAATGTGGAACCTAATACTCTAGAGACTTAATACTCTAAATGTGGAACAGGTATTTTTCCTCTCAGTGAGCTAGGAGAGGTCACTTTGAACACTGAACAACATTGTCTATATTCATTCCAGCCCTATGATTTGACTTGACTTGATTATATGATCCTTGGCTTCCCTGCTGTTACTACTACTGGTAGAGCTGCACTGGCAATAACAGTTGAGAACTAGTGGAGAAATGTCAAGGCTGTTTCCCCACTCTGGCACTCTGAGTGCAGAAGGTGGGGGCCTGCAACAGGCCTGAAAAGCCACTGGCCTTAAAGCCTGCTCTTAAAATTCTCCAAGGCCTCTAATTTCTGACCTTGGAGTGGTATCACTGCTGCCATCCAAATGCAAAAAAACCTCTTGAAACCCAGGAAGGTGCACTTGGGAATTCCTTCCTGTGAGGTATGCTCAAGCACTTTTATTTCTCTCTCAGGAGAGTGACTGGACCCCAGCTGGGATATCAGCTGGAAATGGAATAGAATTCCTCTTACTAGCTGGCTGTGCAGTCTGAGGCGCATGCACACAAACCTCTTGCCTTTCAGGACACAGAAGAAGAGGTTACTTACCGGTAACCGGTGTTCTTCGAGACGTGTGCTCCTGGCCATTCCTTAGTAGGTGTCTGCACGCCTCGTGCACGGCACGCCGGAAACTTTTCCCCAGAGTACCCGTAGGGTCGGCTGTAGCGCCCCCATGGAGTGGCGCCGCCACCACTGCCTATATAGCCACCAGCCGACCCGTCCCCCCTCAGTTCCTTCTACCCAATGTCTGAGGGGAGGTGGGAGGGATTGGAATGGCCAGGAGCACACGTCTCGAAGAACACCGGTTACCGGTAAGTAACCTCTTCTTCTTCTTCGAGTGCTGCTCCTGGCCATTCCTTAGTAGGTGAGTATCTAGCCTTACCTTGGAGGTGGGAGACATCACAGAGAGACTGACTGCAGCACTGCTCTGCCCACTGCCGCGTCCTGCTGCGCTTGCTGGGTGATGGCATAATGCTGCGCGAAGGTATGCGGGGTGGACCACGTTGCCGCCTTGCATATATCGATAGTCGGGACACCGGCGAGGAACGCTGCGGAAGCCGCCTGGGCCCTAGTTGAATGAGCTGTTACCCTTGGCAGGTGCTTACCCCCCAGCTTGTAGCACTCTTTGATGCAGGCCGAAATCCAGGAGGCTATCCTCTGAGTAGATACCGGTTGGCCTTTTTTATTGTCCGCTACTGCCACAAAAAGCTGGGGGGTCTTGCGGAACGGCTTTGTCCGTTCCACGTAGAAGGCTAGCGCTCTGCGCACATCCAGGGAGTGGAGACGCCTCTCCTCTTCTGATGCATGGGGCTTCGGGTAGAAGACAGGCAGGGAAATGTCCTGGTTCACGTGAAAGTGTGACACCACTTTAGGTCTGAAGGATGGATGCGGGCGTAGCTGCACCTTGTCCTTAAAAAACTGGGTATACGGTGGATCCACCACCAATGCTCGCAGCTCGGACACTCTCCGGGCTGACGTGATAGCCACCAAAAACGCGACCTTCCATGACATGTACAGGAGGGAGCAAGTCGCCAGTGGTTCAAAAGGGGGTCCAGTAAGTCTTACCAGTACCACATTTAGGTCCCACTGGACCGTGGGTGCTTTTATAGTCGGGTATAGCTTAGAAAGCCCCACCAGGAACCTTTTCACCATAGGCACCATGAACAGCGAGCTACCCCCAGGACCGCGGCGAAACGCTGCAATTGCCGCCAGGTGGACCCTCAGGGACGATAACGCTAGTCCACTGGACTTCAAATACCATAAATAGTCTAGTAAGCGGTGAACCGAGACCGACTCTGGATCCTCCCCGTTGGCCGAGGCCCACCGCACAAACCTGAGCCATTTAGCGGCATATGTAGTTCTCGTGGCAGGTTTCCTACTACCACACAACACGGCCCGTACTGGGGAGGAGCACATCTGCTCGCTGTCTGTCAGCCACGAAGGCACCATGCGTGGAGGTGTAGGGCCTCCAGGTTGGGGTGGAGAAGCCTCCCGCTGTCCTGGGACAATAAGTCTGGTCTGAGTGGCAACCGGATCGGCCTGCGGCTGGACCACCGCATCAGGGTCGAAAACCAATGCTGCCTGGGCCACGCTGGAGCGACCAAGATGACCTGCGCCTTGTCCATCTTTATCTTCCACAACGCCTTGGCCACTAACGGTGTCGGAGGGAACGCGTACAGGAGACCTCTCCCCCCCCCAGCGAATCTCGAAAGCGTCCGCCTCCGATCCGGGGCTGCGTCCCCGGAAAGAGAAGAAGCTCCGGCACTTTGTGTTGACCATGGAGGCGAAGAGGTCTAGACGGGGATAACCCCACCTCCGGAAGATTGACTCCGCCACCTCCAGGTGGAGGGACCACTCGTGGGCCATGAACTTCCGGCTGAGACTGTCTGCTAAGCAGTTCCGGAGGCCGGGGATATACGATGCCACTGGCTGGATCTTGTGGCGAACACAAAACTCCCAGAGCCTCATGGCTTCCTGACAAAGGAGAGGCGAGTGTGTGCCACCTTGCTTGTTGATATAATACATTGCGGTGGTGTTGTCGGTAAGAACTGACACCGTCTGGCCCCGGAGGTGTTCTCGAAATACCCCGCATGCGAGCCGGACTGCTCTGAGCTCCTTTATGTTGATATGTAGTGTGGAGTCCGCGACCCCCCACAGGCCCTGTGTTCTGAGGTCGCCGAGATGCGCACCCCAGCTGATATCTGATGCATCCGTTGTCAAATGCAGTGATGGCTGAGGAAGGCTGAACGGAACCCCTGAGCATAAATTGGCTTCGCAGGACCACCAATGCAGGGTCTCCAGCACTGATGCCGGCACGGTGAGCATAGCGTCCAAAGTGTCCCGCACCGGGCGGAACACCGTCGCTAACCACAGTTGGAGCGGCCTCATCCGTAAACGGGCGAAGGGGACTACAAAAGTGCAAGCTGCCATGAGACCCAGTAAGCGAAGGCATTCTCGCGCTGATACCCTGGGAAACCTCACCAGAGCATCCACCGTCTGTCTGATAGTCTGAAACCGGTTGGTCGGGAGGCTCGCCCTTACAGACGTGGAATCGAGGACCGCTCCTATAAACTCTATTCGCTGCGTGGGAACCAACGTCGACTTTTGGACATTTATCAACAACCCTAAGCGATCGAAGACGTATTGAGTCAGGTTTATGTGGGAGAGCACCTCTCGCTGCGACTTCCCCACGATCAGCCAGTCGTCCAGATACGGAAACAGGGTGACCCCTTGTTTCCTGAGATGTGCCGCCACCACTGCCAGACACTTTGTGAATACCCGTGGAGCTGCGGAAAGGCCGAACGGGAGCACGGCGAACTGTAGGTGCGTCCGCCCCACAATGAAGCGCAGGAACTTCCTGTGCCGGGGATGTATTGCGATATGAAAATACGCATCCTGCAAATTGAGGGCGGCGTACCAATCGCCCGGATCCAGAGAGGGAACAATTGATGAGAGGGACACCATCCGGAACCGAATCTTGTGAAGGAACCGGTTGAGCCGCCTCAGATCTAAAATCGGCCGCAGGCCCCCTTTCGCTTTGGGAACAAGGAAATATCGGGAATAAAAACCCTTGCCCCTGCAGGGCAGCGGCACCTCCTCCACTGCCCCTTTTTGAAGTAAAGCCTGCACCTCCTCCCGCAGTGCGTGCTGGTGGGCCTGGTCCCGCAGGGCACCACGCAGCATAGGAGGGGCCGGCAGGGGTAACGAAGAAAATTGGAGGGAATAGCCCTCCTGAACCGTTCTGAGAACCCAGCGGTCTTTTGTGATCTTGCGCCAACGTGGCGCGTAAGGGGAGAGTCTGTTGCTGAATATGGGAGCCTCTGGATCTTTGGCCTTTGATAAACCGCCCTCGTGTTGATCTTCAAAAGGTCTTTTTGCTGCCTGCCGGCGGACGCGAAGGTCCTTGTCCGCTGGGGTGGCGTCCAGCCTGTCGACGGGGCCCTTTGCCCCTTCACTTATCGTCGTCCTGGCGGCGGAAGTAGGGCCACCGGGGGGGGGGCGCCCCCCCGGCCTGAACTGCTTCCTTTGGCTCGCCGGAGTGTGGAGACCTAAGGACTTAACCAGCGCCCTAGAATCCATTAACGTCTGCAGATGGGCATCTGTTTGTTGTGAAAATAGTTCAGGTCCTTCAAAAGGTAAGTCCTGGATTGTGGTCTGAACCTCTAAGGGCAGCCCCGACGCCTGCAGCCATGAGCTACGCCGCATCGTCACCCCTGTGGCCATGGAGCGGGCCGCAGCGTCAGCTGCGTCTAAGGCTGATTGCAGCAGGGCCTTAGACACAACTTTACCCTCTTGGACAGATGCCGAAAAAGCCGCTCTGGAGTCCTGCTCCACAGAGTCACTGAAACGCTCCATAGCCGACCAAGCATTAAAGATGTAGCGGCTGAGAATAGCCTGCTGATTCGCTATCCTCAGCTGCAGCCCCCCTGTAGAATAGACCTTACGGCCAAACAGGTCCAGTCTTTTATAGTCCTTAGACTTAGGGGTTGACCCCGGGCGACCTTGTCTCTCACGCTCGTTTGCCGCTGCCACAACTAAAGAGCTGGGAGTGGGGTGTGAATAAAAGTGTTCATAACCCTTAGAGGGCACAAAGTACTTTCGTTCGGCGTGCTTGGCCGTAGGGGGGGATCGAAGCCGGTGTGTGCCACAGCGCCTTAGTCGTGTTATGCACAGTCTTGATAAAGGGCAGGGCTACACAGCCCGGGGCCTCTGGGAGCAAAATGTCCACCATAGGGTCCGCGTCCTCCGTAATTTCCTCGGCCTGCATATTCAGCCCGCTAGCCACCCGACGAAGCAGCTCCTGATGGGCCCTAGCATCATCCGGGATCACCATCGGCTTGGCTCCCGCCACCGCCTCATCAGGGGGCGAAGAAGATGATTCTTCAAGATCTGGATCCTTAGACGGAGCTCCAGATGCCACACTACGGTCACCAGTGGCCAGGCTCTCTCTATCCGGCTCGTCCCGCAAGGACTCCACCTCCGACACCTCTCCGGTACCGAGGGGGGGAGGAGCGCCGAGCGCGGCCGATGGAGGATGCCTAGCCTGCGAACTGGGAATGAGGGGTCCTGAGGTCACACCCGGTCCCTGGACGGCCCAAGGGGTCCAAAATGGCCACTGCCAACCCGACCACTGAGGGTGGAAAGGCGGTACCATCGGCGCTGACTGAGGCTGCGACGTTGAGGTTTTCTGAGGTCGATGCGGTACCGACTCCTCCGCCGAACTTGACGAAGAGCCGGAATGAGGGGACCACGGCGGTGCCGATGACGACGGCACCGGAGACCGGCGCCGACCCTCATCGCTGCGGTCACGGTGCCGACGAGGTGACTCACGGTGCCAGTGAGACACCGGGGAGCGGAACCGGGGAGCCCCAGCTGCTGCTACCACCGTTGGCGGTACCGGAGAGTGGTGCCGATGCTCACGAAGCGGCACTGGGCTTTGACCTCGACCTGCTACAAGGGGGGTCGGTTTCCCCCGGGACGGTGCCGAGCGCGGTACCGGTGTCGCCGCTGGAGCCGGCGGCGCCGAATGCACTGATAGCTCCTGCACGGCTGCAAAGGCCTCCGGCGTTGTGGGCAGGATCAAGTCCTCCTCTAAAATGTCCCGGGTAGGCAAGGAGGTCGAGCCCGGACTAAACTGCGCCTCCGAAGGGTCGCGTACCGAAGTCGGGGATACGGAGATAGGCCGGCCGACATGGCTCTGGCTGTCTCCCTGCTGCACCGCCGCTCGGTGCGGTGATCGCCCCCTACCCAGCCGCTTCTTCTTTGGCGGTACCGGGGAAGAGGAGCGGCGCCGGGGCTCCTTCAGAGACTTGGGGCGAGCCGGCTTCGGTGCCGCAGACGGTGCCGAGGATGCCGGTGCGCTCCGCACCGACGGTGCCGTGCTGGACCCCGAATCACCGGGGGCCGGGCGAAGAGCCTCCTCCATGAGGTGCAGCTTAAGGCGCTGAACCCTGTCCTTTTGAGTCCTTGGCTTGAAGCTCCGACAGATTTTACACCTCTCGGTGAGGTGGGCTTCGCCCAAGCACAGAAGACAATCGCCGTGTGGGTCGTCTACGGGCATGGGCTTTTTGCAACGCCCACAGGTTTTAAAGCCCGGCATAGCCCGACCCCGGGCCCGGGGCAGGCTTGAACTAACTAACTAACCTACACTAAGTAAACTAACAACTAACTAACAACTAACTGATTCGGGTACTCCGAAGCACAGAAACGGCCACGTGCAGCACTGCACGAAGCCAGGGAATGTTCCAGCGACCGACAGGGCGGTAAGAAGGAACTGAGGAGGGACGGGTCGGCTGGTGGCTATATAGGCAGTGGTGGCGGTGCCACTCCAGGGGGCGCTACAGCCGACCCTACGGGTACTCTGGGGAAAAGTTTCCGGCGTGCCGTGCACGAGGCGTACAGACACCTACTAAGGAATGGTCAGGAGCAGCACTCGAAGAAGAATCAGAGTTTACTTAAAAGGTAAAATCTTTAATTAAAAAGGAACGGATAAATAGAGCCCTGCAAATTCACAGATATCTGCAGATATCTGCCTCATATCCGCATCCGCAGATACAACACGGATATCCACGGACCATTTCTTGTGGATGCAGATTGGATACAGATCCACATATTTTTATCTGCATAGAGCTAGAGCCCTGCAAATATGCAGATATCCGCATCCACAGATACAACACGGATATCTGCAGACCATTTCTTGTGGATGCAGGTTGGATATGGATCCACTTATTTGTATCCACGCAGGGCTGTACAGGTAAAAACACAGAGTGTTGCTTCTTTGGGAATTAACTTAGGTAGTTACAGGGTAGGGGGAAGGGGTACATGTGCTTAGCACACAGAAATCCAAAAACAAAGAAAATACCCTGACCACGTCTAAATAAACATTCCCTGTTCTACTCATGCCTGGTCAGTAACAAACTTAACTTATCTTTGGTAAGGATGTTGCTGGATTCTTCCTCTGGCCTCCTCCTGATCCTTCCAGGAGCTCTGCTGCATTCCAACAGGAACAGGCAAGGCTGCTGTTCCAATTCAAAAACCTGCACTTCGTTCCTATTGGCTGTCCTGGGACTCACTGACCAGAGTGTTAACTCTTCCTCCCCAAGGGTTACTACAAGAATAGCCTTGCGTACTTTATTATCTAGACCTATTCCAAATAGGAGTAGACAACTATGGGTTAAAATGCCAGTGTTAATCACAGTAGCCCTTCAATTGTGGTTATCATCAGCAGAGCTGCACAAGGAATCAGCATATACAACTGAAAATGTCTTACCTGCTCTTTTTTTTTCCTGCTAGCACTACCTCCCACATTCCTACGTAGGGACTTTTGTCCTCTTGAATGCAGTTTGCAGAGGCAGTTCAAAGCTGTAACACAGCTTGTGAGAGCCAAACTTCATTCTCCAGTCTGCCAGATGATTCATTCAAAAGTGGTGTAAAAACAGGTAGAAAATTAGTAACAATAATTTCAGTGTCAACCATGTAACTACAATAGGTCCTTAGTCAAATAAAATGTTGAACCTTAGTTGACAAGCCATCCAGGATAGGTAGAATTCTGGAAAATGCTGCTAGCAGACAGAAAATTATCAGGTAAGAAATTTTCCATTCTGCAACCCAGCATCTCCCACAAGTCTGTGGTATATATGGGAAGAAGCAAGCAGCAGACAGGAGTAGAAAGGGGTAAAAGAAACAAAGAGAAAAAATTTTCAGGATTGCTCAAAAATCAAATTACCACCGGATCACACTCTGCAGCACCTTCCTACAAAAGGAGGCCTATTAAGGTTGACAGCTGGTGAGCTATGGTGCTTGGCTTAAAGTCTCTTAATTCCTTTCTGAAGACATTTCCATTTAACCAGAGTCCCAGGATTCCTTGTATTTACTCTGTGCTCTTGACATCAAATACTAAATTTGGTCCAGATGGAGGAATAGGATTTTACTGTGGAACTTCTCCTAGAAGACAGAGCTCCTATTACTTTCAAAGCTAGGCCAAGTATGGCTAACAGTTGAGCCATCAGATGAAGATGAGCTGTGTCCAGATGGAGAAATGGTCCTTGATGTCTGACCTCACTGGTAGCGCCAATGGTTGTATTAGCTTTAGATCTATAATTTCAGAGAACCATCACAAGTGCAGAGTTATCACCCTTGCTGCTTTTCACCTTATCTTTTGGCTCACTTTCCCTATGATAAAGGAAGGCAGGAAAGTGTATAGTTGTCCTTAAGGCTATTTGTATAAAGAGCATCTATTCCCATAGACTTGGGTCTGGTTCTCTGGTTAAATGTTTAGGCCACTTTGCATGGTGATTGGCAAGAAATTTAGGTAGATTTCCTGGCTGAGGTGCCATTCTAGCGCATTGACATTGTAATGGCTGAGCCAGTCTGCCTTTTGGTTCATCTTTGCTTTTATGTGGATTATTTTTATGTAAGGGAGAACCTTTCCTGCCCACTCCTTTATCACTGTTGCTTGTGCACATAGAGCTGTTACACTTCTTGTCCCTCTTGACTGTATGTGTATGCCACTGTTGTCACATTATCTGACTCACCAGGATTTAGCTGCCTTCCACGTGGCTCAGAACAGCTGGTTTCACCTTCTGAGCTCCAGGAGATTGATGCTACAATTCCTTTGCCTGGAGCTGTGGATGTGTTTCCCATCTGTCCAGGGTGGTATTGGTGATAAGAACTGACACTCTAGAAGACATAATAGAGGCTGCCCTGTAGAACTTGCCCAGGATTGTCTGTTTCAAGGAATTGATGTTCTGGATTAGGACCAGTACCTGATCTTGCATGCATTGGAGACAATTCTCATACTTTCAGAAGAAAGGCCATGGAGGCAACTGATGTGCGATGTTTTCTCTGGGGGTATTCTTAGGCATGAGACCACGAGGCCAAGTAGCTGAAGCCACTCAGTTATGGTTGGTCTTATGCACTGGTCCAGCATAGATTATCAGGCCCTGCATCTTCTCCAGGGGAATCACTGTAAGAAGAGAATCTGAGAGGCATTTGCTTTGTGGCTTATTCTGAAGGCTGCTCAGGTTGCATCTGGATTATGGATGCTACTTGCATGTGGTTCTGGACTTAGCCCCTGGAGCAACTGAATGAAATCTTCATTCTTAGGTCTCCCTATTCTTCTCTTAGCACCTAGTTGTGCATTTCTAGAATGAAATCACACCCTGAAGGGAGAGGGGTCTCATCATGCCTGTCTGACTCAAAGCTGTGTGCCTATCAGTGTAGGGTCAGCTGGCTGAGAAGAGGCAGGACATAATTTGCTCTCTAGAGTCTTTTAGGCTTAGCTTGGTGCTTGTGTAGCTGCTTTACTATCCCTGAAAGGGGGCAGAGGAGCCCAGCAGAGAGGCAGTGCAGTGGAGTCGCTGGTGGCTTTAACCACCTTCTTCTAAATACTTGCTCCAGAAAGAAGTGAGAACAAAGATTGCTGCTAATACCTCAGAATGAAAAAATGTAAAAGATAAGCTTTGGAGCAGAGAAAACCACTGACTGCTAGATGGGGGCAGGAGGTCTTGCAGCAGGTCTGGGAAGAGGATGTGTCTAAGAAAGGCTATGCTTCATCTTTTAATTGTCTCTGGAAACAGCAGACAGAGTGGGGGAATAAGCCTATAAGTAGCAGAACTGTTGATGACGTGGGGTTGCAGAAAGCTGTACTATGTGTGTTTCCTCAATGTAAGGCAACTAATTTAAATTTAGTTTTCATGACCTCTAGTTTGAGTCCACAAAAGGCAATTCTTAGCACTATTCAGAGATCACTTAATAAGCTCAGTAGCTGAGAGGATAGAAATTGTGCATAAGATTCAAGGAGAACAGAGTTTATCTGTTTTTGTTTATCTATGGGTGGTTTGTCTGCATGTTTGATTACAAAAAGCTGTCTTCTGGACATTTGTTTCACCATATATCTACTGTAATTTGGTACAATAGGCTACAATTACACCTTATACCAAGGCTGAGGAAATCAGAAATAGAAGTGGGTATTGGTAGTAGACTAGTCTTTAAGTAATACATTTCCAGTTCACATCCAGCCCAGGCTGGGAATTTCTGAACTCTATTACTAGCTAATGACTTCTATGCTGAGGGGGCAGATGGGGAGACTATTTTAGGATTAAAACCAGGGGTAGTGGGTGTAGGGGAAGGATGTGATACTCAAGTTCCGTCCACAAAATTAGCTTCTCAAAGACCACTTCTTCATGATGCCAAAGTGCTGTGACTTCTAGAAGAGTAGGCAGATAAAAGTAATCCTCTCTTAACACAACAGTTATCTCACTACTCAAGTATCAACACTGCAAGTTAATCTGTTTAGATGAATGGATTTTTCACACCTCTGAGTTCAGAGTCTCCAAACATCTCTGCATCAGATTCCCATGGAGGTTCGTGTATGTACCAGAGAAACTAGCCCATGCTGTTGCCTTACTGGGCTTACAAAGCTCTCTATAAAGCAATGCCCCATGTACCAGTAACCAACCAGCAGACAGCCTAAATGGCTGTAAATCTGCAGTAAAATGTAAGCGTCCTTGGCACTTTAGCCAAACCTCTTTGCTAAGTGCATTCAAAACAACAGATTCCTCAAATATCAGCTCCTCAAGTTACTGACTAGAAGGTGTAGTCAAATATACTGTCTAAAGACAAAGCGGTACAAGAAAAAAAATGAACATACCTTGCCAGGAAGCAAATTCGTGCTGCCTAGTTATCTTGTTATGTATGTATGCTTCAACATACACATTTCAGTTAGTAGTAGCAGTTATGATTTACAACTTACAGCTCTTTACATATCACTTGAAGTTTAACCCACTCATTTGTGCCAGCTTTGTTCTTGGTATGTATCTCCCTGTACTGTCCCATATTTTGTTCTGAATATTACTTTCATAGCTCATCAGTGCTTGAAATGTACACCCTGACTGGACTTTATACAAAGCATTTCCTATTTTCTAATTACAAAGCTGATTTCTGCATTGTAAAGTGTTGTGGGACAACAAGAGACTTGTGAGAAGAGCATCCTGTAATACTTAACAGAACTTCCCAACACACATACCTGGTGCATGTTATATTAATACTGTGCTTATAATACCCATCAATGTAGAGTATTCTACACCTAACTGTCTCCATTGACTAACAATGGCTTCCAAACCTCTGCTACTGGCCTTTCAATGCAATCCTAGCTTGAATCAACAACTCAGCTGTAGCCTATGCAAGACTGTAGAATTATTGGTATCTATCCCACACATGCTGTTTTACACCCATGGGACAGAATAAAGAGAAATTTCTTCCAAATTTCTCATACCTCCTACAGACAAGTACAAAACCTAAAAAGAAAATACCTTTGCCCAAATCCAGAATCCAAACATAACACACAGACAAAAGTTGTCGTCTTGAAAACAGAACACTTTATTAAGAATGAAGTATACAGATTATGGTACTCTGTAGTAAGGACTCAATATTTTACATATCACCTAAAGAATTTGTTTCAAGCTACTGTGAACAAGTAGAATGACAGACTTCTGTATTAGCATCAAAGAAATTCCAGAAGCAAACATGCACATTTTGTAGACTACAAAGACAACTCAAACGGATTTCAATAACCACCGCCACCCCTTCCCTGGCCCCCATAACCACCTCCATACCCACCTCTATTCCCACCACCTTGGTACCCTCTATATCCCCCACCCGAGCCTCGATACCCTCCCCCAGGCCCTCTGTATCCCCCACCACCTCTGTAACCTCCCCCAGAACCACCCTGGTAACCTCTTCCTCCAGAGCCACCTCGGAACGAGTTATATCCCCCACCATAGCCTCCGCCTCTGTAGCCAGAGCCACGCTGGTTAACTCCTCGTCCTCTGAATCCACCTCCATTATCATATCGTGCCATTTTGGGTGGACGAGGACCATCTCCAAACCTAGGGGAAAAAAATATTTTAAACACCTACAACTTCAAGGATTCAATAGTTTCAACATCATTGGAATGGTTAGTCCGCAAAAATATAAAACTCCCACAACTTTTTTTGTGCAGCAAAGAAGTATGTTCAAATTCCAAACCTATCTTACAGTTTTGCTCCCTGTAAATTTTCATTAAAGAGCAGCCTGGAACAATCTCATGTGGTCCAGAACCAGATCTAGCCCCCAAATCTTGAAAAATTCTAAACCTGAGTGAACTATCCACTGACAGATTATCAAAAATCACAACTCCCATATGTAGGAGTTGCAGTTTTCAGCTTCCGTGGGAAGTGCTGGGCTCCCTATTTTGCCCCTCATGTGGTATGTTTAAAAAAACCAGAGGATGGTTGTCCCTCATTTTGATCACAGTTACCTGTACACTACACAGCTGAATCCTGCTTGTTTTTTGTTATGTTGTATCAGAAATAATGGAGGAATAAGGTTCTTAGTGGCAGGCTTGCTGACTTGGCCCATCATAAGACTCTCATTTTCAACTGTTTAAACTTTGACAACATTTAATCATTGGCTGAAGTTTTTCATGGCAGACATCTGCCTCAGGGTAAATTCCAACTAAAGTGGTTCTGCTGTTTCCATTTGAGGCTATGGCTAACAATGGCCCAGTGACATACAAAAAGCACAGTTTCTGTTCTGCTTATATAACAGAATAGTGATGCACATTCATGTCACCGAAGTCATTAGCATTTAGTCCTGTAAATTCACTCCACATTTGAGAGAACAAGGGAAAAGGCCTGTGGAAGAAAGGAAAGAAGACAGGAAATAGGATGTGCTTGGCACAGTTAAGGAGGGGGGGTTGAGTGAAGAGAGTCAGCCTGTCCTTCAAAGCAGACGGGATACTAAAGCAGGAAGCACCCCCACCCATCCCTCCAGGAGCGGGACTACCATAGACACTGAAGCAGAGAAAAGGCTCTTTGTTAGAATTTTCATGTGCATACGTGACAGATTTCTGAAGCTCTCTTCCCCTGTGTGTAGCCATGTTCAACTATGGAACTGACAAGCACAAGTAAGAATTGTATTAGACTGGTATGTGTGGAGGCCAACATACTTTTGTAAAAAAAACTGTGAAAGTGCTTCTCGCTGTCTAACTGCTTGCTGTGCTGAGGAACACAGGCATGGTTCATAATGGTTCACGGCCACCATCGTTTCTCTGATTTCCATCATTCTTTATTATACGGACTGGATTCTCTACAAGCACAACTGTGATCATTGTGTGCACTTTGCACATACTGAATCCGACTGGTAATGCTGGTGTAGTGTTTTCTATTCTTAGGGAGCCATTAGGATGAAGGGGAATCCTAGCTCAACACAGCACCATAGAAAACCACTCAAGAAATGATGCACTGATCCCTTCAAGAAGAATATTTGTATAAAAGAGAAAAGTCAGCCAAGGATTTGGGAAAACTCATCTTTTACAGCTTAAATCTGTTCTGCAAGGTAAGCCATGCAAATGGATGTGAAGGGCATTAAATTGCAGGCAATCTAAATATCCTTGAGTAGATGAGAATCACACATGCTCAGACTATGTACAATTCAGTAGATACATTAATGTCCACCACTGCAAATCCAAACTAACCCACAACTGCCAGCATGTCCAGGCCATAAGATGTGTGCACCAGGGTACTATGGTCTCCTGAATTACAGCTAGTGCATTCTGAATTTGACAGACAGGTTAAATTGAAATCAGCTTGCTCAAATGCTCCATACCAAGGTCAGTGTTCTGGTATAACATTTATTGCAGTCCAGGGAAAAGGTTACTCTTCACAGTGGTAGCAATGCATGCATACTAAGTTGTTCTAGTTTAAACACACTCTCCCAGGTGCTCTGAAAGGTTTCTACTTCAAGGCCTATTCTGTTATTTCACTTCCCTGAAGCTACTGTTCCTCATTTTTTATAACTGTGCTATTAACGAGGGAGTGTCAAACGTGGTTTGGACAAGAGATTACAGTCGGTGTACATGCAAAGCCATACATGACTGGAGCAACCCCCTTCACTTATTTGTTAAACAGAGCACACACCAAAGATCTTCTGGATCACTGGACAGCCTATCCTGTCTCATTAATTTGTATTTTAGGAGCCATTATTTTACTCTCTTGTCATCCTCCATTAACCCGCACCATCACTGCATAGTTTCTTAGGAAATTTTTCAGATTTTATTACTAATTGAAAACAAGGCTGTATGAAAACTTCATTTCAACACTGATGATCTACATCAGACAGCCTGCTTCCAAACTAAAACCCACTGTAGGAGTTCTTGCTGATACAGGAGTTCAGACATGCCTTTGAGATGTTTTGGCAATGCAATTTACCAGGAATGTTTTCCTACTCCAAGGATCCAGCTGTACAAGGGAAGAGACCGGAGCTAACCTTGTGTTGCCAGCCATGAGGTTGATGCCAGCTGCTGAAGGCCTGGAGATTTGGCGGATCACATTCAACATTCTCTCATTCACTGGGTCCAGCTGGCTAATGATTTCAGGATCTTTAGTTACTTCAACAACAAGCGCTTCCATTGCTGCACGTAGGGCAGTGATACAGGCAGCTGCATCGTGAGACATCCGTAGTTTAATCCTAGAGTAGGAAAAAATTTCAAAATGAAGATAACGCTGGACACGTAACATAGTAGCCTACAGGAGAGAGTTTTTAGAGAATGATGTTCAACAGAGAAGATACTCATTGTTGTGCCAATCACAACAGAAAACAGAACTTCAAAGCTCAGAGTATGGGTAATACTAACAATGGGAAATGCTGCTATTAGCAGTCAAAAAAGTATGATTGGCAACACAAGATTCCTAAGCACAGACAGAAAATCAGAGACCTTTTAGACCAGCTGCTATATTTCTGATTCACTGCTCTTTGGACTGGAATGCTGCAGGTACTACCAGTTTATGTTATTTCTCATATCCATTCCAAGTCAGGTGTGCACATGCCTCCATGCATAGTCACCAGAAAGAATTCTGCCCTTCGCATATCCTGAAAGGCCAGTCCCAGTGGCTCCCCAGAATCCTTTGCACATGAAGTGGTATATGAGGTGCCACCAGCCTTATGCCCTCTCAATTCCTTCTTCCCACACTTCTGGGAGCTGGCAGTGAGGCATAATTGTCTTAGCAGATGTTTCTTACTGCAGCACCCAGATGTGACTCATTTGATTTTCTGGAGTTTGGCGTCATCCCCACATGCATCTCTTTGCAGACTGGGGGAACCACAGGTGTCCCCTCTCCTACTAAAAAACAGCAAGAAGTCATGTGGCACTTTGAGACTAACAGATTTATTTTTCGCATGAGCTTTTGTGGGAAATAAATCTGTTAGTCTCGAAGTGCCACACGACTCCTTGCTGTTTTTTTGCTGGACTAGACTAACATGGCTATCCCTTTGGAAATTGACAAGACGCAAGGCACTAAATACAGCCCTCTCCTACTGTCACCAAGGAATTGAAAGGGGCTCCCTATCAGATGCTTTCCAGTTCAAGTGGTCGGGACCATTCACATATGCTTTCCTGCCAGTGCCTTGGATACATGGGCTAGTCTTGAAGGGGAACAAAGGGTGTTCATCTTTATCACCCCAGTGTGGCTGTGTCAGCACTCGTACAATTTACTGCATGATCTATCTATGACCTCACCGTGGGAATTTCAGAGGAGACGAGATCTCCTGACTCAGGACGACAGCCAGCTGCTGCATCCAAACCAGAGCTCACTGCACCTGATGGCTTAAAGGCTGCATGGCTGACCGCTACCCAGCATCCCAGTGTGCCCTTAACCTAGTCCTCACTAGACCATTTCAGCCTCTGGTTACATGCCCAATATTGATCCTATCTTGGTAGATATCCTTCCTGGTGGCTATCACCTTGGCTAGGCGGCTTTCTGAGATTAGGGCACTGGCATCAGAGCCCCCATACAGTCTTTTATAAGGACAAGGTGCAGTTGAGAAAGCACCTGGCCTTCCCGCCTAAGGCTGTGTCTCCATTTCATTGTAACCAAGACAGCTTTCTCCCCTACTTTTTTCCTAAACTTGACAGGACAAAGCAGTGGAAATGGCACATACTGGTTGGCAGAAGAGCCTTGGCCTTCTATATCAAGGCTGTTCTGAAGGTTGACTCAGCTCTTTGTGACTATCACAGACCAGATAAGGGGCTTGCCAGGATTCTCACAGCAGGTATCATCACAGATCACTGCCTGCACCAAAGCCTGCTCTCAGCAAGCCCACATTTTACTTCCTGGTTTGGTGGCAGCGCATTCAAACACAGCCCAAGCTTCATCTCTGGCTTTCCTTGGGCAGGTGTCAGTCCAGGAGATCTGCAGATCTGCCACCTGGCTGTCAGTGCACGTCTTCACATCCTGCTACACCATCATGCAGCAGGCAAAGGACACGCATCCTTAACTCTGCCCACCTACGCAGGTAATCAGCTAACTGGGAATGGATATGTGCAACAACTCTCAGAAGAAAAGAGCAGTTACTTACCAGTAACTGGTTCTTCAAGACAATGTTGCTTATATCCATTCCATGCCTACCCTCAAGCCTGACTTTTTGGAGTTAGCAGACAGAAAGGACTGAGCAGGCATAGTATCAGCAGCACCTCATATACTGCTGCACGTGTATGGGACTCCAGCGGGTGCTGAGACAGGCCCTATCAGATACGCTAAGGGACAAAAACTTCCCAGTGACTGTGCATGGAGGCTTGTGCACACCTAATTAGGAATGGGTATGAACATCACATCTCAAAGAACCACAGCTGTTTGGCAAGTAACCACTCTTTTATTACCCTCATTAAGGTGTGGAACTAAAAGATGCCAAAATGTTAAAACAAGCTTAAAAATACAGGGGGTCTTTAAGGCACTGTTAAGGACACAAGATCCCTCACTAAAAATTACCTGCCATCCAATAGTAGGAAATTTGAAAATTTAGTGAACTAAGCCTTAGTCCTGGGAAGTTGGTAGGCATTAACCTTATTGCAGAGACTTAGAAACTGAGACTGAAAGACAATTACTTGCCTGTGGTCAAACGAAGTAGAAAAACCTGGACCCTGACCCAGCCCTGTCTCTTAAGAATGAAGTTATTTTTCCTCCTTCTTGTCTGTGATGTGGAGGACCAAATTCTACACCACCTTTAATTTAGATCTGAGCTCAGGGAAAGTAGCTTTTATGGAATGCAGGCAGTGCGTCATGTTTTCAATTTAGGAACACAATCCACAGAAAAAAACAGAGCTGCCAAAATAAATTGTTCCGCATCCTCACACAGACCAATGATAATGCACTGATGAAATTCATCTGTTACTCCACAGCCTGACCTACATTTACCATTCTAGAGATACTTGTAGCTACATTACCAGCTGGTTTTCCTCACAGTTATCCATGATCAACTAGGAAATTCGTACCAGTCATCCACCAGAATGATCTCTCCATCAGATAAAACTTTCTTTGAGGCAAACAGAAGCAGCTGCAGAGGGCTCACCAAGGTCATTCCTTTGGCAGAGATGGCTCGTGTTCGGATCTGCAGGAGAAAAGGAACACGGTTTCCTGTTTCAAGAGCCAATATACTGTTCTTCCTCCCAGGGGCCATGGAAACTAACAGAAGTTTTCACAAAATAAAAATAATCCCTGACAGAGTATGGCTCAAAGGATTGGTAATAAAAACAGAGCTCATTACATCAGGGCAGATGCTTTGAATCCAACTTTGATCAGCTGAAACAAGTTCATTACCACTTCGAAGCTGTTCAGTTGCCGATGTGAAATGAATATTGTTGCCTCAGTGCAGTTCCTACATGAAGTCACTTTACAGAAATATCTCATGCATTGTCAGTCTCAACGCATTGCCCCAGCAGGGGATGGAACTCTCCTGTCACCCTAAAGCAGGCGTCTCAAATTCAAGTCACCACGAGGGCCACGTACGTTAGCCGAAGGGCCGCACAACTGAAACTTTTCATACACCAATATTGCAGATGCTAGTAACAACAGTGTTGTTATGGGCCACAAGAAATAGGTTTAGGGGACCGCATGCGGCCCACGGGCCAGGTGTTCGAGACCCCTGCCCTAAAGACACTCCACACAAAGGTCTGGGACGCCACACTTCAGTAGGGTAGCCTAAAATTCTGCCGCCAGTGCTGAATGTGTTCTTTGGCTACGCCAATAGCACAGAGTCCTGGTGACTACACAACAGTCCCGCAGTTGCAAATTTGTAACTTGTAATTTGTAACAATTGTGCAAAAAACTACACTTTTGTTTACATAAACAAAGACCTGAACTTTTATATTTGTGGAGAGAACCTGCAGACAGCCTGAGACAATGGCTCAGACTATCAAGCTGTCCTCATTCATTCCGGTGGTGTGCTAGCAAGCTCAATTACTGCTACAGGTCAATGATAACTATATTGCTGCCTATTTATCCTTGCTGGTAGTTACAGCAGATACTGGGGCGAAGTGCAGTGAAACAACCTGATGTGATGCAAGATTGCTACAGTGAGGGGAATAAGGAATTCAAGCACACAGCCCCCAAATTTAGTTCTCTCTCCTGCCCCCTTCTTGCATGGGAATGAAAAGGAGATGGAATCCCCTCTCCAGCACCAAAAGGCTCAAATGCATTCTGGATACCAAAACCTAAGCCGCTGCTTCACACATTCCTGGGTGCCACAAGCCACAGCTGTCCCATTCAGGTCCTTAAACCTGCATTATGCCCCTTGGCTATTTACTGAGCAGTAATTTGTCAGTACAAAAAATATGCAGCATTCTGAACACTGCAACATTTACACAGTTAATATAAAATAAAGGAACATGAAATTCTGAACCAATTGACCTCTGGTAGGGATCAATGATAGGATAGGGCTAATTCCAGGTTTTTTGGCATAAAACACAGTCTTAGAACATAGGATTTCACATTCCAGGGCTATCAATCCACTCAATTACACTAGCACTAAACTTTTCATTAAAGAAATAAAGCAGTGCCAGAAAGGACACTTTTGAAAAGAAGTAATAAGAACAAGGATAAAATCTGGTAACTTTCTTAAAGAAGTATTTCGTGGTTCCCCTACCTTTTCACCAAAAACAAAGAAAGGAGATGGATACTTCATGTCCTGGCTGCTGAAAGGACAGTTGACAGATGATTTATGGATGAGTGCATTGCGCCCCTCAGTGGTAAGAATTTTCCTCTTCTCCTTGTGGTAACAGACATTAGGGTATACACCGAAAGCAAGCAAAGAGATCACAACATCCAGATTGTTATCTGGTCCAGTGTTGTTAAATATCTGAGTCATCAAACACTCTGTTGACAGAGAACAGAAGACAGGCTACACACTCCATTTCCAGATTCTATATAGTACAGCACAACAAAGTTATTCAGAATCTTTTATCTGAACACTGACTGACTCATTTAAGCATTGGTTCTGAAGACACCTCTGCAAACAGAGAAAGGTATTTTAATGATGCATCACATCAACATTATCAACATGTATTTGTAATAAACTGAATACATATTTTTATTATGCAATGAGAAAAAAAGCTGAAAAATAAACTAATGATTGGAAAAGCCATTCCCTTCTCACACTCTTCATGAACAAGGACATAAAGGCTGTTTTGTGGATAACAAAATCCTCCTGAAGAGGCCAAGCTAAATGTTGTAAGCTAGAGCCACTGCATGTCATGACAAATCTAGAGTACCAGGTTGTTTGAGAGCAACGGGAGAAAGACTGTTCAGATCCTGTGGGGGTGGGAGTGCCCTGAGTGACTCCATTAGGATAATGTACCAACTGCACTGAGTGATTTTGGGACGGCAGTCTCTAGCTTGTCTCATCCTGCAGGAAAACCATTGCAATATGAAGCATTAATGGGACAGATAGATAATAGGCAAGGGAAGCAAAACTGTGAAGGTGGATCTGGACAGACAACTGCTGCTCTAAAGGTCAATTCTACAGATAACACCCCCTCTCCAGAATTTACCTCCACTGCTTTGTCAAACTCACAAGCAATTTTAGAGCATAGCTATGCTGTGCATTAGAGGGGTGCAAGTTCTAATGTGCACTAGTGTTGCACACCGATTGACCCACATGGACCCTGCTGGCATGCACTAAATTCCCTAGTGCTCATTAACTAGTCCTAATATACGCACTAATGCACAGCGAAGATAAGTCCAGCGGTTCTCAGACTTCTTGTATTGGTGACCCCTTTCCCGCTGCAAGCCTCTGAGGGAGACCCTCTGGCCCCTATGGGCTCCTCACTCTCCCTTCGGTCCTAGTCCCTGTGCTGTGCCTCTTTCACCCCTAACGCCTACACTCCCCCTCCTTTGCCCACTGGGGAAACTGAGCTGCGTGCAGAGAGTGGCTGGTGTTGCTGCGCACTTCTCCCTTGAATGCTGCCTCCTTTGTGCACACCAAGGAGTTGGAGGGAAGTGAGGAGCAACATCAGGGCTCCCTGCATCCAGGTCCCTTCCCCACCTGGGCTGGGTAAGGGGAGGGCAAGGAGCAGCAGCTCCTCATGTTCACCTCACAACCTGGTGTTGCTACTTGCTCCTGCTCCCCAGTCTCCTGGGGGATATGGAGGAATTTTGAGAGGAGTGAGTAGTATCTGTGTCACCGTTCCTCCCCCCCCCCCATTTCTCTGCCAGGCGGAAACAGGGAGGCACAGAGCTCACAACTCCCACCAAAACACGGTGCAAAGGCCAGTTGGAGAAGCAATGCCTCAGACTGCTCTCAGCTAGGAGAGGGCAGAGTGCATACACCAACAGTTGGGTGGACACCACTTTAACAGAACAAAGGTGCTGTGGCAATGCACTAAGGGCATTCATGCCGTATATCCATTATTGGGCTAGTATCCAGCCAACAGTTTCTTAACTGTCCCTCAGCTCTGGAAGACTGAAGAGGACAATACTGAAATGGAGCATTACATCCATGGAACATTACCTTCTGGGAAACCAGAATTGATAAGAATATCTTTAAGCTGGACTTTGGCTTCCCAAGTCATCCTGAGTGTAGCCATGTTGAGCCTCTTATGTTCACAGAATCGTATTTCTGCGTCTTCACCCCCCATTCTGAAAAGGAGACCGACAAGACAGACTGACTTGGACTCTGGCCAAGAGACGAATGAGCTCCACAAACAGAAGCGCTAACACAGCCATTTGGATATTTAGTCAGGTCACATAGCTTGTTGTTCACCCCATATTACCCTTGATCTTCCGTCAAGTTTTGTGCTAGGCCAACATACCTTGCATCATCCCAGGCCTGGAAAACTGAAAGCAAAGCTACATGATCTGAAAACCTGCTTCCAGCAAAATTCCTATGGACGTAGCCAAGCCGTTTACCCTCGCTGATGAAAGGCTCAGGGAAGCAGGTGGCAGCAGAGATAGTACACACAGCATCTCCTACACTGAAACAGAAATCAGAGACCTATTTATGACCGGATTCAGAAACGTGTTGCCAGCAGCTGTTACAGATCTGTTGACATGAAGAAAAACTTCCTGCTTAGGGGCAGAGGCCTCATTAGCTCACTACTCATTGTCAGCAAGACTTCTTTACAGTAGCTCTTCCCAGAACAAGGATTGTAATTAGATCAAATGTCAGTGGCTGGAACTGCACAGCATGGTCATGAATACTGCGCCATCTTCCCCTCCCCAATCCAGTTTCACAATCCTCTTCATCACCCTTCTCTGGATAATAAATGGACCCTCCAAGACTTCCCCATATGATTAAACAACACCCGCATCCTTCTACTGATGAATATTCAGTGCCACAGTTTTTTCACCTCTCATTTAAATGTTAACTGCCCACAGTCCCCCATCTGCAGTCCATTCTGATCTCAATGGTCTTCAGTGAGCCATTTCCTTACTTCATAAATATTCAGTCTCCACTGGTGCAATTCAGTTCCCTCTTAGCTCATGAATATTTGGTTCCCACATCCACTTAGGCTATTTGTCTCCTAATCTCATGAATATTCAGTTCTCTCTTCCCTCACCCTCCCATAATGGCATTCACTGTCCATCTGGATACATCTTGTTATCCATGTGAGGTAGGTGCATGAGGATTTGGGAACACACAAGGCGAGATGGCAAAGAAACATCACTGAGACCAAGGCACTTACTAGAAAATGCAGCCCATTATCATCATCTTGCCCAGCCGAGGCTCAATGGGGAGTTTAGCAAGGATTCTCCCAAGAGGCGTCAACTCATCATTAGAGTCCAAGGCATCAAGTTCTGAAACAAATGATTAATCTGTCAGCAAAGATGGTTCTGACAGTTGCCTGGTTAAGAATTTAATTAGTCCTAAGAGACTGGCAAGCTTAAGAATTTAAAACAATGGTACTCACTCAAGGGTTCTGAAGGAACTTGGATATGAAATTGCAAACCTACTGAATGTGGTAAATAACCTGTTTCTTAAATCCGCCTTTTTACCAGACACTGGAGAGTAGCTAACATGTAAAGAGGGCTCCAAAGGTGATTTGACAATTACAAGCCAGCAATCTTCACTTCAGTAAACAAAACCACCACCAACTACTAAACAAAACACCAAATGCTAGATTAAACTATAGAGAAGAACAAAATTATCAGACACAAAGTTGAGGAAGGGTCAACACAGCTTTTATAAAGGAAAATTGTGACCCAACAATCAGAATTTTTTTTGAGAATATCAGCAAGCGCATAGACAAGATGATCTAATCAAAATGGCCTACTTCGACTTTCAGAAAACCTTTGACGAGGTCCCTTAAGTAAAACTAAACAGTCAAGAGGAAGCATACGTTTGGTGACATAAGTCATGTATTCTGTGACTTTCCCGGACATCCATGACTTCTGGGTCAGGTCTGGATGAGCTGTCAGCCTGTCTACCTCCAGCCTGGTACTCAGTAGCTGATCAGACGCCAGCCTGCTGGAGCAGGAGCTCTGTTTTCCTCAACTGACTTCCATAAATTTTTGGTTTTTGCCTGTGACCTGTCCTTGATTTTTACTAAAAATACCTGTGTCAGACTCATAACCTTTGTCATGGGATAAGAAAAAGATCCTTTCATGGATCAGTAACTGATTAAAAGATAAGAAACAGAGGGAAGGAACAAATGGTTAGTTTTCTACAAGGGAGTGAGACAAGTAGGGGGGCTGCCTAAGGATCTGTACTGAGACCTGTGCTGTTCAACGTTTTCATACACATGCTGGAAAGGGAGGGTGAATGGGAAAGTGGCAAAACCTGCAGATGATACTACTCCAAGATATTTAAGTTCAAAGCTGACTGCAAAGAGTTACAAAAAGATCTCACAAAACTGGGTAAACCAGGCAGCAACAAGGCAAACAAAATTAATTGTTGATAAATGAAACGTAATGAAAATTGGAACACACAATCCCAACTAGATGCTCAAAATGTACTATAAATTAATGTTTACCACTTATCATGGATAGTTCTCTGACTATATCTGCTCAATGTGCTGAAGTCAAAAAAGCCAACAGAACATTGAGAATCATTAGGAAAAGAATATATGAGACAACAAATTCTCATAATGCCAATATACAAACTCATGGCACACCCTCACCTTGAATACTATGTGACTTTCTGATCGCCTATTTCAAAAAAAGATATCAGAATTGAAAAAGTTAGAGTGAAGGATAACAAAAATATTTAGGGGTATGGACCAGTTTCCATGGAGGAGAGATTAGAGAGTGAGACTATTCTGCTTAGAAAAGACAATGGGGGGGAATACGATAGAGCAGTGTTTCCCAACCAGTGTACCACGGCACATGGGTGTGCCCTCAGGCTTCAGCAGGTGTACCATGGATTTTTTTTGTAAACCACACGAAGAGTTCTGAATTGGCTCATGAATATTTACAAGTTCATTCAGAGACTATATGGTGGTGTGCCTCAAAATAATTAGAGATATCCAGGTGTGCATGGCAGAGACTAGGTTGGGAACTACTGGGATAGAGGTCTATAAAGATCATGGATGATGTGGAGAAAAACATTTTATTTACTCCTTCACATAAACACAAGAACTAGTGGTCACCAGATGAAATTAATAGGTACTAGATTTAATGTTAACAAGGAAGAACTCTGGAACCCAATGCAGTCAATCTGTAGAACTCATTGCCAAGGGATGTTGTAAAAACCGGAAGTGTAACTGGGCTCAAAAAAGAATTAGACTAGGTCATGGAGGATAGGTCCATTAATGGCTATTGGCCACGAAGGTCAGGCATGCAATCCCATGGCGTGGATGTCCCTAAATCTCATTCCCTCTGAAGCATCTGGCACTGTCACAAGACAGCATACTGAGCTAGACAGACCATTAGTCTGACCCAAAATGCCTTATAGTTTCACCTGTATAGACACTAGTCACTCTTCCGAGTTTAACCTGGTCCTCTGACTCTTCAAAACTGATCACAGGTCATGCAATAAACAGACAAACTAATTCCGCCTTAGGCAGTTTACAGTTCTACAATTAAAAAGTCACAAACATTAAATTAATACAGGCCCTCCTCCTTTCTCTACTGCTTTACCACCACATAGGATTTCTCTTCTTTTCTGCTTTGCCCAGATGACAATTCAGAGCTAGCCACAGAAGCTGCAGACCACTTAAATACTAAAGAATTAAAAAATCTCCAGCATAGGCTCAAAAGGATGATGTCTATCTGCAGTCTACCTCACCAAATTAAATCAGCCCTGTCACAACCAAACATTCATGGTCAGGGGATGTGCATCCATGTGACATGGTCACATACACAACCTACTGTCCCCCCACCCACACAGCCAGCCCAAGACCCCCCTAATCCCCACCTCCCAGGGCTGGAGCTGGGGCTAGGGAGGGGCAAGGCTGGGGATAAGCCAACTGGGGGCTTCTATTGAGCTCCAGGTTCCAGCTAGGACTTCCTTTCCCCCTGAACAGCACACTCCCAAGGCAGATTAGATCAACTTCTGGGAACCTACTTCAGCTGCAGAAAGCTCTGTGGCTGCTAGCTAGGAGCCCAGGTCTGAAGGCATGCTATGATAACCACCTGCTTCTGCACTGCTCGTGGTGGTGGCAATGCCTTCAAAGCTGGGCTCCCCGCTAGAAGCTGCTGCTCTTCAGAGCTGGGCAGCTGGAAACATGGCTGCCAGCAGCAGAGCACAAATGAGTGCCAATACTCCAACCTCTCCTAAAATAGCCTTGGGTCTGCCCCCATAATCTCCTTCTGGGACATCCCCAAGTAATTCCAGATTTTCAAAATCTTCTGACTATGAAATTTACTGAACTGTACTATGAATTCGGAAGGGACCTATATGTGAGTCTCACAGCTGAAGACACAGTAGTAGCCCGCTTCATAAAGCAGCAGTTCTCAACTGCTGTCACGGCACAAAAAGTGTGTTGCAAAGAGCAGGCAGGTAAGTCGCCAAAAATTGACATCACGTCACCTTGTGGTCAGAACGCTAATGACCTTGTGTCAGAACGCTAATGTCTCCAGCTTCCCTTCTCCTGCTCCCTGCTGAAGCAGGCTAGAGGGGAAACCGGCATCAGCAGTGCTCTGCTGGGGGCAGTCCCAAGGCTACAGAGGTCTCTGCAGCTCTGGCAGGCTCCCAGCCCCAGTGCCTGATGGTGCCCCTTCTCCTACTCAGAAGCAGGGTGAGACGAACCAGGGTAGAATCAAATATCCTGCTTTGGCAAATTTTGTTATTATCCAACAAAAGTAACAAAATTTGCCAAAACATGGATTTTGGCACTACACTGGAGCCTACCCTGCTCAGGAGGGGAGCCTTTGTATGTCATGCAGAGCTGGGAAGCCTCCCTGCTGTGTTGCAACCCTGAAAAGGTTGAGAACCTCTGTTATAAGGTACTTATAAAACGTAACAAAACAAGTCTGAAGATGGGAATTCAGCTAGAGGAACATTTGCGATCCCCAAAGCAATGAGACTTGGTTTGGGAATTCAAGTACTTCTCCAGCTGCAGAAACTCACTTCCACCCAGCAAATGCATCGCCAGGACACGAAAGCGCCTCCAGACCAATGTTCCCTCTAATTACTCATAGACTGTGTGCACAAACTTCTTTTTTTTTTGTGCCCAAAAACATCTCTTTCTGAGCATCAATATTAGCCCTATTGAATTTTCTTGTGCACACTTCATTTTTTTTATGCACAGGTTTCATGACCTGTGTGTGGGCGCACAGGCGCACAGCTTAGAAGGAACAGTGCTCCAGACCCCCAGATCCCTGCAGCCAACAAACACCTAGAAATACAAAAATCTAGCAGTAGAAATCTCAGAGCTATTTACAAGTGCTCTTGATACCTCTAATCATTTAAAGCTATACATATCAAATCTCTGGGTTTGCTAACACAAAGAACCTTGTGGCCCAACCCGGATACCTCTGAGTGTGTGCTCTGCTTCAATCACAGCATCCAAAGGTGGTGGCTCTATTGCTTTGGCCAAGAACTGTCCAATCCCTCCCAGTCGCAAAAGTTTGATACTCAAAGCAATTTCATGAAGTGGTGTTCGGAACATTTCAGGTGTCATGTGAGTTTCAAGCCTGGGAACAGCCAGAAAGAAAAAAAAAGTCAATCTTCTGGACAGATGCATTCCCCACCACTACCCCAGGTCATCCCACCAAGTGCAACCTAACCCTTCCCAAGAGTTGATTTACCAACTCATCCCATCAATCCATCCTCAAGATCTTCCCGCACCCTGCACTGATGAAAAGTATTTATCTGAGTAATTCCTATTTGCCTTCCAACTGGACCCCCGTCCCCATCTCCTTGACACTTCACAACCAAGCCTACTGATTGCTAGAACAGGTCTTTCATTTCTCAGGCAGGCCAACTACTTCCAGACTGCCTCATTACCTACCCTTGCTGTCACCTTCCATGCTGGCTGCTTTATCACCTCAACTTTCAACACCACCTGCTGGTCCTTGATTCCACTGGGTTAACAACAAGGAGAAGTACAGAATCATAGAATCATAGGGTTGGAAGGGACCTCTTAGGTCATCTAGTCCAACCCCCTGCCAGAGGCAGGACCACTCCCACTTAAACCATCCCAGTCAGGGTTTTGTCCAGCCGGGCCTTAAACACCTCTAAAGATGGAGACTCCACCACGTCCCTCGGCAGCTCATTCCAAGACTTCACCACTCTCCTGGTAAAAAAGTTTTTCCTAATATCCAGCCTCGACCTCCCTAACCGCAACTTGAGACCATTGCTCCTCGTTCTGTCCTCCGTTACTACCGAGAACAGTCGAGCTCCATCTTCCTTAGAGCATCCCTTCAAGTAGTTGAAGGTTGCTATCAAATCCCCCCTCAATCTCTCACTGGAAACCGGCTAAGAATTTACTTCTAGCATCAGAGAGGTGCAGAGGGGACAGAGCTCTGGGGTTCCTAATCCCTGGTCCACTGCCCCCAGCCTCTCTCACTTCAGGATCATAGTTCAAGAGTTAACCCTTAGAAATGACTCCATTTTTAAACAGCTAGCATCCTACGCAATATTTGGGATAAACACGCCTCCCAAATGAACATGGTCCTCCTCCACTTATACTTCTCACCCCTGCTTCCACTGTCTTTTTCCTCTGAGGTTGCACTGAGCTAGGCTTTCATAGATTCCAAAGTCAGAAGGGAGATTTGTGACCACATCTGACTTCCTGTACAACACAGCCCACAGAACTTCCCAAAATAATTCCTAGTGAGTATCATTTAGAATCACAGCCAATCTTGAATTTAAAATTGCCAGTGATGGAGAATCCACAATCACCTTTAGTAAATTGTTCCAAGAGTTAATTATTCTCACAGTTAAAGCTTATGTCTTACTTCCAGACTGAATTTGTCTGGTTTCAATCTCCATCCACCGGCTCATGTTCTACCTTTCTCTGCTAGACTGAAGAGCCTGTTATTCAGTATTTATTCCACATGCAAGTACTTATACACTAATCAAGTCACTCCTTAAAACTTTTCTTTGTTAAACTAAACAATATAGTAATGGACTCAAGGAGCTCAAAAAACATGTTCCTAACCCTTTAATCAGTCTTTGGGGCTCTTTTCTGAATCCTCTTCCATTTACCCATATCCTTCATAAAATGACGACACCAGAGCAGCCATAGACAGTATTCCAACTGCAGCTGCATCAGTGCCAAACACAGAGGTAAAATAATAACCTCGACTCCTACTGGAGATTTCCATTCATGCATTCAAGGACCGTACTAGCTTTTTAGAAACAGCATTGCACTTGGAGCTTACAGTCTTCTGATTATCCTGGGAAGCAGTGATTGAAAAAAAGTTGGGGGTCCTGGTAGATATAGTTCCTCACCAGGTAAGTATGGCCTCCATTCTTTGCTCTCAGATCTATACATTTAGCCTGTTAAAATGCACGTTATCTGCTTGCACACACTTTATCATGCAATCCAGATGACTGCATCAGTAGCTTGTTCTCTTTATTATTTATAATTCCCTGAATCTGTGTCATCCACAAATGTTATCAGCTATTTTATGTTTTATTCCAAGCCACTTACTAAAAAAAATTAGTGGTATAGGATCAAGAACCAATCACTATGGAACCCCACTAGAAATGACGACTGTATGATAATCCCCACTTTACAATTTTTCTGTTTAAACACAGTAATTCCTGGGATTCTACATTCTCTGTGGTAAGCTAAAACTAAGTTGTTAACCAAGACCACACGATTTCTTTAAACAGAACATAGTTTGCTGTCAGAAGTTCCTAACGAATTAAGATGTTCATATTACTATGATATGTATCTAAATATTTAATTCAAAGACTTAAAAATGTTTTTATTATATGCTACTTCAGAAACTGAGATCTGCTAACTCCAGTCATGTGAACATACAACTATCCTGCAGCTGTTGGCCAGGAGAATGTGTACACTGTAATGTTTTGCAGGACAGGGGTAGAATATAGAAGCATAGACTCTGACAGCTCTGTAAGCCTCTGCAGCTAGCAGTGGACGTTTTGTCACTTTTGTCTTTGGGGGAAGGTTTGGCAGACGGGAATGAGAAAGTGTCAGAATTTCAGCTGCTTGGGAATGTTATAGCAGGTGGTAAGAATTGGGAGAAAACTAAAGCGTGGCAGTAAGAGCTGTTAGCTGTTTCTAGCCAGGGAGCTGGGAAAAAAAGAAGAAATATCTGTCTACCTGCCTCCTCTCCACCAAGGGTTCTCTCCCGTACCTGGTTCTCACCAGCTTCCACATCTACTATCCTCCATATAAGAGCAGAGCAGTGTTATGACATCTCTCTACACAAGCACATACTTTTTGGTTGTTAGGATCCAGGCGTCTTTTGTGGCATCTGTTTCTATAACCCTTCACTTTTCTTCGCCTCAAGCTACAGCAGCGTCTCAGTGAGTGAAGCATGGGGCTCTTTCTCCCCAGTCATTCTATCAGACTACTGGGCCATATTCAGGCCAATCAAATTGGGATTACTCCCTGAAGATACATCTTGAACTATTTCCCTACTTTCCATGGCAGTTTTCTAAGGGGATCCACAAATCCTAGAGCAGGAACTAAATCCTGTGTCTTAAGAAATGTCACCATTCAGAGCAAGCTTATCCATGTGCTTTTGGATTCTTCTGCTTGGTCTGAAGCACCTCATAACATATGCTCAGTAATTTTTAAGGTGCTTCCAAATGTTCCTTTGTCCAAGAAGAAGGGGCATAGCCTTGTGTGACGGGGTGTACCAATCCCTCCCACCAGAGTGGGGGCCTCTACCAACTCAACAGCCAAGGAGGCCTCTCTTGGTCAGACAGGCCTCCCACTCGTTGGCAGGAAAAGGAAGTTAAAAACTCAGCCATGGCCTCAGCATGGGGAAGGATAGGACGAGGAGAGATCCACTTCTGGAGCCCACTGATAGAAGGCCCACACAAAGGGACGCTTCAGACTAGGGAAGCCAGCGGTGTGCAGGGGGCTAAAAAGGGGCAACCACCCTACTACAGGCAGCCCCATGGCCAAGCCCAGAAAGGACATTGCAGCTAAGGCAGGGGGCAGACCCAGCCACCCTGAGAAAGTGGGCCAGGCCTGCAGGTCTTTGGGACTTTTTGGCCTGTGGCTGAACAGACTCAGAGCCTGACAGTGGTCCACCTAAGGGCAAGAGGGAGCACCAACGCACCCCCCTCACCCTGTGGACAGAGCGTCCCCAGGGGCTGTCACACCTTACCTTTCAAAGCGAGCTCTGCTGCACAGATGGAAGCAGAATCCAGCTCGCACTCGACCAGCTCGCCCTTTCCGTTGCTCAAGGTTAGTTTTTGATGCCCAGACTGTGGCGTAGTTGGTCATATTGTTGTGAGCAGTGAATAGTTTCACCTTTTGTCTGTAACAGAAAGATTAAACATTGTCAAAGCAGGTCTGCACCGTATCACTGAATGCACCAAGACTGCAGCAAAAAAAAATTAATTGTGCCACTCTCACTGCAACAGAACCCACACTTCCTAGGACTTCTTCCAAAAGTTGAAATCTCTCAGGTCAAAGCTCTTATGCAATTAGTGATTCATGTCTATAACTTACTCAGAGTACCAACAGCATGCCAGACGCTTAATATTTCCCCAGTAGTCATACAATGAATTTGTAGTATGAAATCATCCATTTGGAAGACAGTGAACAGGAATCCCACTGATATCCATACAGATACTATCAGCACAGTATTTAGTTGAGTAAGGACAGTTTACAGATACACCAATAAGGTTATTTAAGGAGCACACCACCATTGCAGAAAAGATGAGGTCTCCAAACTCAGTCTAGGGGATACAGCAATACAAGGAAGTAGTGCATGGTCACAAACACTGCTCCACATTACAACAAAGAATGTGCTGTGTAAAAGAGCTGGATCAGGAACTCACTTGCAAGAGTCTATAACATAGACAACATCATTGATGGTAATGCTAGTCTCAGCAATGTTGGTGGACAGAATCACCTATGAAAACAGAAAACTTATATTAGGATACATGTATTGTAACAAGGAGCCAAGGATGGTCTCAAAAGCATAAGATACAGCAACACACTGCATTTTGCCTCTGCGTAATATGGTATAGTCTCACACCTTGGTCACTCCAGGAGGCACTGAATCAAACACTCTGCGCTGTTCATCTCGAGGAATTTGTGAATGAAGAGGCAGAATTCTGTACCGGTGGCTTCCTACAAGGATGCAGGGAGGATAAACTAACTGTATGTATCAGACATAAAAATCCAACTCCCTCTTATCCACCCACTGCTTTATACATAAGCACAATCCCCTCCACTTCCTCGTATCCATTTACTCAAACCCAGCTCCCATCCTGTTTAGACATACATCAGGCTGCAATTCCTTCATTCAACTCATCTTTATATTCATTCAGTAACTGTTCTGAGAGAAGGAAAGGAAGTAGGAAATAACTGAAATAATTGTACCGAAGTGTGGATTCATTTCCAGATGCTTTTGCATGGTGTAGATCAGGTTCCAACCAGGCAAGAAGACAAGCACAGCTCCTGGAACATTCAGGGTCTCAATGTACTTTAGCAAGGCCTCAATAAGCTCAAAGGGAGTTTCCTTCTCATTCAACTGAGCCATGCATCGTTTTGTTTCTGGGCCATATTCATCACTACAGATCAGATTACAGTTGGCCTGCAGATGTAGAGAACAAAACAAAACACCTTTAACCAGATGGCACTCTGATATTAGGGGGATGGGAGCCACTCAGCCTGGATAGATGAATGGGACTGGTAATTGGAAACAATGTCCCAGGCTCAATCCTGGCTCACAAGAGACCACAGAACAAGTTGGTCTGGCTCGTTCCCAAATTGTTTTCTAAAGGTTCTAGTGTTAGGATTATAAATCAATATAATCAGGGATTAAAGTAAGCCGGAATGCCCCAGAACAGCCCACAAATTTGAGGGGCAAGCATTCCGGGGCCCCTATAAATAGAAAAAGCTGCTTTCCCGGAGAAAGAGCCTGAGGCTGAGCCAGTTGGGAGCTGCTTCTTGGGTCCTAGTTCTGAGAGGATTTCCCTGTGTGTGTGCTGGGCTGCCCAGCCTACATACAACTGAAATTCTTCCAGCAGTAGGAGCCAGAAGGGAGCATCTGACTGCCGCACAGCAGTGGAGCCACTCCAGGAAAGGAAACTGAGGGAAACTATGTGAGTCTGATCCAGGTGACCCTTCACATCCTCACCCGCACCCCTGCCAGGGGTTGTGAAGGGCTGACCCCATCCCTCCCATCCTCAGCTATGGGCGGAGATGAGGCTACCTATCTCCAGCCAGGGGTTGGGGACTGAGCTGCAGCAGAGGACAGCAAGTGATGGGGTGGGGCTGCAGGGCCAGGCCAGCCCTCAAGGGGCTATGTGGACAGAGAAGGCAGTGCAAGGGGCCAGGATTGAGGTCAGGGAGGTGCAGAGGGATGAAGGGGGCAGCATGCTTGGCGAGGATCGGGGCCAGTATTTTTACGAAGCAATAACCAATGTATACAGTACTCGCAAATGCCCACCTGGGCTGGGGACCACACATGCATGAAGGGAGCTCAGACAACATGGGAAGAGGACCCAGAGTTTAGGAGGGTTGCAGGGCCTGTCAAATTATACTTTAACCACTGAACATAATCAATTGGAATTAGGAAACTATCAAGCCAATTGAAATGTCTATTAAAATGAAACAAACAGTAAATTATAGCATTGAAATGCTTTTCTTTAAGGAAATACCAATGTGTAAGTTTGAAAAAATGTATTTCTTTAAAGGAGAAATGGTTGAGTTGAAATGTGTGTTAAGAAAGGAGTTAGAAGTAATTTCAGATTCTACATGCCCAAGCCCATGCCAGCATTTTGTGATTTTACAACTAAGTTTTTTCTGCTAAAATGTTTGATTCTCCTCTGGTGCTGTGGGAGAGATCTGCAGTGCCAGCAGTGGAAAATTACCAATTATATAGGGTAAACCTAGACAGTAACACAGTCAGAGAAAAGATTAACTCACATAATTTTAGGGATCTAAGTAAGAGCTAATAAAAACATTTCTCTTAGAACTGTGTTCCTTTAAAACATATTTCAAACAAACTGAAAGTCACATCCTGCTCTATTCATCTGCTAAAACTCTCATTCAGGTCTCTGTATTCTTTTACAAGAGAACACCCACAGCAGCATAAGGAATACAAGTTCTTGGTATGCACAGTTGCTGGCAATATCTATTGCAGAAAAAGAAACAACCTTGAGTTCATATGTCAGTTCAATTTTTTTAGAAACACAGGTGACGTAAATAATTATACCCATTATGGGAGCACTGAGAAAATTCAGTTAAATGTATCTAACAATCCCACATACTATTTCAATAGTTACAAGACTGCTGAAAGCATTTTAGTGTAACAAGATTGCAGTCATTAAAACCCGCTCAGTGAACTACATAGGAAATCATTTTATACTATTGTTCTGCTGTCGACCTGCTGCTACCTCTGTGCCCCCATCAGTTACCGTTGCTCACCTATTAATCTTTGTTTAAATATCATTCTTCTGAAGCACTGCAAATATTTAACCTTGTTAAGAGAATCCGTGAAAAATTTTCCTACACAATACTATAATTTCACCTGGTTAAATTGTGCTCTTCCCCTAACAATTCAAACGCCTCACTGATGTGCAAGTGAGAAAGGAGTAGTGCAATGCATGCATTTCTCTGGTGCACTGGTTCTAGTCAGTGCTTGTTTAATTTATGTATATAAACAAGCCCAACTTACATCATCATCTTCACCACCTTCTTCATCCTTGTCTTTTTTCTTCTTATCTTTTAGTGGAGGAACAAAATGAGTCATCTGAATACAATCTTCCAGAAAATACTCTGCAGGGACAAACAGATGCATCAAGTTAGCATAAGCAGCTACCATCAAGCAGTCACATAGGCTTTATGAAAGAGACCCTTTCTATCCCAGTTCTACACAGGTCCTTCCTAAAAATAACTATGAAGTTTCAGAAGAGCAGACTGAGGCCTCAGAGTCTGAAGCTTGTGCTCGGGAACAGTGCTTGATTGACACCCTTAGAAACCACACTACTGAATGTATCCAAAGAATAGATACAGTATGGGTAACAGCACTAAAAGCTTCCCCACTCTGTCACACCACTGTTCCTCACTCATAACCAGCCAGCCTGCCCATTAAGACTCTTCCCATGTATTTTCTACAGCAGTTTTTAATGCTAGATCATTTAGGTTGATTTATTCAAGTAAACGTGTGTTGGCAGTATACAAGAGCAATACACTTTTAAATCACTGTAGCTATTTAATTCTCTAACACTGACAAATTTCACTCTCTAGCAGTTAAAGTTCTTGACTTTCTGCTGGGATAGGACATAGACCAGCTCTCAGGATAGTCTATGATTTATGTAAAGTGTTTAAATTTTTATCTCCTCTTCTACGTGCAAGACTGAAAAAAGAGGATGAATAAAAATCAACTGCTTAAAAGACTCAGTCAGTGTTTTACCTTGGACTGGGTAGGTTCTACCGTAGACCTCAATGATGGGGCAATTGAAAAAGTATTCACAAAACATGCTGGTATCAATTGTGGCTGACATAAGGATAACTCTAATTTCAGGATATGCCTCAACTACGTCTCTTAGTACCACCATGAGGAAGTCGGTCTGTATAGAGAGAAACAAGAGAGTGTTATTAACCAACTAAACCAGAATATTTTCCAAAGAAGACACATTGTCCAAGACTGCCAGAAAGGGTTACTGAAGAAATGAAAATTTAACAATAGATAAGCAACTGCGGTTTAAGAGGGTACTGGATCCTGCCTTGAGTTCAGAGGACATGGACTCGATGCCCTCTCATGATTCCCTACAGTTTCTATGATTCTACGATATATCCTATTCATATTAACAGCACTTACGTTACATTCTGCTAAGAACATTTCAACTACAAAGTTACTCTAACTTCTTAAAAACAGTCTGCGTGTTGGAAAATTAAGCACCTACTTATTAACTCCCTATTCTCAGGTTTCCCTCACCAGATTATTTGTTAATACAGGCATGGCCAAACTGTGGCTTGGGAGCCACATGCAGCTCTTGAATGAAAAAGTTTGGCTCCCAGAAGAACGTCAGCAAATCAGTTTAGGAAAGCAGCCCCAGCCTAGGAGTTTTAAATCTCCTGCCCTGAGTATGCTCTGAGCATTCTCAGAACATGCTCAGGGGGAGCCCCAGTCTGTGACTAGCCACTGGAGTAGACAGGTAAGGGGGCCCTTGGGAGGTAGGGGGTCAGCCTGCTGGAGCAGTCTCAGGGCCTGGGGGCTTGGAAGGGGGGTCGGGAACGGCGAGGAGCAATGCGGCATGGTTGCAATTTTAAAACACATGCCACTAACCTGCAGTCTTCTACATCTAGCAACAGCTAAGCTTCTACTGTATAGGTCTAGTTTTCATGGCAACCTTAAGCAAGTATTAGAATCTGAAATTAGTAGGATCAATATTTGTCTCCTTTTTATGACAAAATTAAAGTGTGCAATGAATTTTAAACTTAGTAATTTTGGAGCAGGTAAAAGTGCATGGCTATATGCCCCAGTGTGGCTCTCAAAGGTTTAATAATCAACTTGTGTGGCTCCATGAGTTTGGCCACCCCTGGTTTAGTAGCTCCTGGAGTTCCTTCTTAAAGGGGTTTTGACTTCTACACAAACAAGCCTAAAACAGTTAATTTGCATGGAAGAACCCTTTGCAGTTCTAGTTTTAGTCCACATTAAAAAGACAGCTAAAAATACAACCATGAACAATTGGTACAGTTGTCACAGGAATATTCTACAACCATGAAGGGAGATAATCAATGTAGCTCTCTGAAACTATGATTCATGCTATGAAAACATTTTTCTGTTTAAATCTGGCTTATCTGTTCAGCTTGCTTTAAATAAGCTCTCAGTTTAAAAACATCAATTCTGTACAAGCTAGGTGAGGAACCAAACTTTGACAAACTGGACTTTAATTATATGGCAAGGTTCAGCTCTCTGGTATGGCATTAATGATTGCTTCTTGGATCAGCTAGTCCTGGAACCCATAAAGAGAGAGCCAACTCTTGATTCAGTTTCAAGTGGCACACAGCATCTGATCTAAGAGCTACTATAACTGATAGCTCAGTAACAGAAACAATAAGGTAATTAAATTTGACATCCTTGCATGGGGAGGAATACAAATAAATCCACCACAGTAGCATTTAACTTCAAAAATGAGGAGACTAATTAAATGGAATAACTATTAAAAGGAACAAATCAAGACCAAAATGCCTGCAAGCTGCATGAAAACATCACAGAAGCTCCAACAATATGTCTACCCTGAATATATACATACGAAATTCCCCCTCTCACCCCTATGGGTGGTATGTGTCTTCCTCAACCTCGGGTCCTCTACCAGAGGCCTGGGAGTTTGAGGGTTCTGCGCAGTATCTTAGCTGTTCCTAGCACTGCACTCTTCTGGACAGAGAGCTCTGATGTTGTTCCTGGGATCTGTTGGAGCCACTCTCCCAGCTTAGGAGTCACAGCCCTGAGTGCTCCTACTACCACTGGGACCACTTTGGCCTTCACTTTCCACATCCGCTCTAGTTCCTCTTTCAGGCCCTGGTACATCTCCAGCTTCTCATACTCCTTCTTCCTGATGGCCACTTGGCACTGCTACATCTATCACCACTGCTGTCTTCTGGTCCTTGTCTATTACCACGATGTCTGGTTGATTGGCCAGTACCTGCCTGTCCGTCTGAATCTGGAAGTCCCACAGAATCTTAGCCCTGTTATTCTCCACAACCTTCTGTGGAATCTCCCATCTGGTCTTGGGAGGGTCTAGCCCATACACTGTGCAGATGTTCCTGTACACAATGCCAGCTACTTGGTTGTGCCGTTCAGTGTATGCTGTTCCTGCCTGCATCTTACATCCTGCCACTATGTGTTGGACTGTCTCTGAGGCCTCTCTGCACAGTCTGCACCTTGGGTCCTGTCTAGTGTGGTAGACCCCTGCTTCAATGGATCTGGTGCTCAGTGCCTGTTCTTGTGCTGCTATGATCAGTGCCTCAGTGCTGTCTTTTAGTCCAGCCCTTTCCAGCCACTGGTAGGATTTCCCAATGTCAGCCACCTCAGCTATCTGTCGATGGTACATCCCATGCAGGGTCTTGTCTTGCCATGGCACTTCTTCTGCCTGATCTTCCTCCCACGTCTGCTGTTGCCTCAGGCATTCTCTCAGCAGCTCATCTTTGGGTGCCATCTTACTGATGTACTCCTGGATGCTCTGGATTTCATCCAGGACAGTGGCTTTGACACTCCCCAAACCCCGCCCGCCTTCTTTCCGGCTGGTGTACAGTCTCTGGGTGTTGGATTTGGGGTAGAAACCTCCGTACATTGTGAGGAGCTTCCGGGTCTTCACATCAGCAGCCTCCATATCCTCCTTTGGCCAGCTCACTATGCCAGCAGGATATCTGATGACTGGCAGGGCGTACCTGTTGATGGTGTAGATCTTGTTCTTCCCATTGAGCTGGCTCTTCAGGACCTGTCTTATCCTTTGGTGGTACTTGGATGTTGCTGTCTTCCTTGCCTCCTCATCGTGGTTCCCACGTGACTGTGGGATGCCAAGGTACTTGTAGCTGGTCTGTATGTCTGCTGTGTGGCCTGCTGGTAGTTCCACCCCATCAGTCTTGACTACCTTCCCTCTCTTTACTACCATCCGGCCACACTTCTCCAGTCCGAATGACGTCCCAATATCCTCACTGTAGATCCGTGTCAGGTGGATTAGCGAGTCGATGTCTCGTTCATTCTTAGCATACAGCTTGATGTCGTCCATGTAGAGGAGGTGGCTAATGATAGTTCCACTCTTGAACTTGTATCCGTATCTAGTCCTTGTGATTATCTGGCTGAGGGGGTTCAAGCCAATGCAGAACAGCGGCGGGGACAGCGCATCACCTTGGCATATGCCGCACTTGATGGCCACTTGTGCAAGCTGTCTTGAGTTGACTTCCAGTGTTGTCTTCCACAGTCCCATTGAGTTCTTGAGGAAGGTCCTTAGTGTCCTGTTGACTTTGTATAGCGCCAGACATTCACAGATCCATGTGTGCGGTATTGAGTCGTAGGCTTTCCTGTAGTCAATCCAGGCTGTGCTCAGATTGGTCTGTCTAGACTTTGAGTCTTGGGTGACAGCTCTACCTGTGAGCAACTGGTGTTTTGAGCCTCTGGTGTTGTTCCCAATGCCCCTCTGAGCTGTGCTCAGGTACTGGCCCATGTGGTCCTGTAGCTTGGCGGCTATAATGCCTGACAGGACTTTCCATGTTGTGGGGAGGCAGGTTATTGGCCGGTAGTTGGACGGTGCTGTTCCCTTGTGGGGGTCTTTCATGATCAGCACTGTCCTTCCTTGTGTTAGCCAGCCTGGGTGGGAGCCTGCTGCTAGCAGCTGGTTCATCTGTGCTGCTAGGCGTTCATGCACTGCTGTTAGTTTCTTTAGCCAGTAGGTGTGGATCATGTCCGGGCCAGGTGCTGTCCAGTTCTTCATGTTCTTGACCCGCTGTTGGATGTCTGCTACTGTGATGGTGACCGGTTCCTGTTCTGGGAGATTGCTGTGGTCTGTTCTCAGGTCCCGCAGCCACTTTGCACTGGTGTTATGAATCTTCTCTTTCTCCCAGATGTTCTTCCAGTACTGTTCAGTTTCTGCTGCTGGTGGCTCTGCTGTTATTGTGTTGTTGCACTGCAGTTGGGAGTACACCTTGGGAGTGCACCTTTTTAATATATATTAAAAAAATCAATAAGACGACTACAAAACCACCATCATGGTTAGAGAAAGTAATAGAGATGGCAAAAAACAAAAAGACATCCTTTAAAAACTGGCAGTCAAATCCTACTAAGGAAAACAGAAAGGAACAAACTCAGATAAATCAAGTATAATTAGGCACACATGCCTAACAATTAGTGGAACCACTGGATGGATGATTAAAGTGCAAAGAAACAAAACAAACATTTTAGTCCTTAGAAGTGCCACAGAATTCCTTGATTCTCAAGGTGCTAGAGGACCTAAGGCTGCTGCAGGGAAGCCACATGAATTCCTTGTATCAGCCTCCACTGTAGAAGCGGTGCGGAAGATTCTCCTACTTGAGCTATTATTTTTAGGTGGCAAATCTGAGGCATTCCTAGAGGTTATTTTGGAACAAACTGACAAATCCAATAACAATAAGTTATCAGGACCAGAAAAAAATTCACCCAAGATTTCTGATGCAACTCAAACATGAAATTGTGAAACTACTAACTTTTGCTTAAATCAGCCTCTGTATTAGTTAAGTGGAGAACAACTAACATGATGTCAATTTTCAAAAAAGGCTCTAGAGGCAATCCTGTCAGTTACAAGTCAGTAAGCCTGCCTTCAGTATCAGACAAAGTGGTTGAAAACTCTAGTGAAAAACAGAATTCTCAGAACCACACAACATGGTTTTTGTAATGATAAACTCCACCACATCAACCTATTGAAATTCCCTGAGAGTGATAACATGCATGATTCAGTGGATACAGAACACAGACTTTCAGAAAGGTTTCACAAGGTCCCTCATCAACAGCTTTTAAGCAAAGTTAGGAATCATGGGATAAGAGGGAAGGCCCTCTCATGGATCAGAGTAACTGGATAAAATATAGTCAGTTTTCACAGAAGATGGCTAAATAGTAAGTTGCCTCAAGGATCTCTACTGGGACCTGCACTAGTCAGCATATTCATAAATAATCTTGAAAAAAGGTAAAAGAGTGAGATGGTAAATTTTGCAGATAATACAAAATTACTTAAAACAGTTCAATCCAAAGCAGCCTACAAAAGTTTACGAAGAGATTTCACAAAACTGGGTTATTGGGCAACAAAACAGCAAGTGAAGTTCAATGTTGACAAGTGTAAAGTAATGCACACCAGAAAACATAACCCCAATTATCCATGTAAAGTGATGGAGTCTAAATTAGCTGTTACCACTCAAGAAAAATCTTGGAGTCATTGTGGATAGTTTTCTGAAAACACCTGCTCACTTATGCAGCGGCAGTCAAAAAAGCTAACAACGTTAGGAACCACAAGGAAAGGGATAGCTAATGAGACAAAATAATCAGGATACCACTATATAAAATCCATGGCATAGTCACACCTTGAATATAGTATACAATTCTGGTTAATCCATTTTGAAAAGAGATACATCAGAACTGGAAGAAGTACAGAGAAGGGCAACAAAAATGATCACGACATGGAACAACTTCCACATGAGAAAAGATTAAAAGGACTTGGATTTGTCATTTTAGAAAAGAGATGACTAAGGGGTGACATGACAGAGGTCTATAGAATCATGAATGCAATGGAAAATGTGAATAGAGAAGTGTTATTTACCCTTCACATAAACACAAAAAACAGGGGTCATCCTATGAAATCAGTAGGCAACAGGTGCAAAACAAACAAAAGAAAGACTTGTTCACACAAAGCACAGTCAACCGGTAGAACTTGTTGCCAGTGATGCTGGAGGCCAAAATTATAACAGGTTCAGAAAGAAATAGGTAAGTTACGTCTATCAATGGTTATTAGCCAAGATGCCAAGGGACATAATCCCGTGTGCTGGGTGGTCCTAAACATCAGACTGCTAGAAGCTGAGAAAGGACAATAGGGGATGGATCACTCAAACTATCCTGTTCTGTTCACCCCTTCTGAAGGATCTGGCATCACCCACCATCAGAGGAAAAGATACTAAGCTAGACGACCACAGGTCTGACCCACTCTGACCATTCTTATGGAAACTACAACAGATCCAGACAGATTAAAATGGGAGAATTTTTAAGTAATTGTGACTAAATTCAGCACAGTATCTCCATTACTTTTATATTGAACACTCTATTCCAGAATCTTCAGTTTATTGCAAGTTTTCGTACTGAAGATGCAGTTGTCACCTCAATGACTGCAGCTTAAAGTACTAGCACATTAAATGGTATACTACTGTAGATAGGAAAATGGAGGGGAAGGACAACAAAATATCAGTGTTTCCAGCTGTACTTTCCTGCCCGAAATTCCGACTCCTGTCTTCAGCATCAAACCACTTTCTACAAAAAATACTTGAACCATAGTGGTATAGTTGCTAGAAAGAAAAGCCAAAGGGTGCAGGAGAAGGTCCTACTAAGACCTATAAATGAAAGCAAGAAGAAGTTGTGAAACCCTGATCATCAGCTGGAAACATTTCATAAGTATTTCAACAAATACTACAATTCAGGACAATTACAGAAGATTCAGGTCCACACAATTCAGCAAAATGCATGATTTCTTTCACATTCACATGACAGGAATTCAAAAACATATAGAGGGAACAGCAAGGAGACACAAAAGACCTGACAGTGGCAGAAAACAACAAAATCCTAGTAACTCACATTAATGTCTCTCTCGTGGATCTCATCCACAATAACATGACTAATTCCACGGATCCCTGCCTCCAGCTTTCTTAGGAGGACACCTAAAAAATAAATAAAAATCACATTAATAGGGATAGTAACAGGTGGATGTTAAGATAGATTACAGTAGTTCAACTATTTGTAACAAAGCCCCTACCACACTTTCACAAGAGTTGCCATCATCAGTTTAACATCAAGACCTGTGCACAACATTCTGCAACCCCTTTTCTAATCCCCACACTTACACTGCATGTAATGGGAGAGGGGCCAAGTTCTGACACTATACTGGGAGTGGACAAAAATCAGCTCACAGCTAGGCACCAGGAATTTTACTTTTGGTTGCCAGGGGGCATTTCTCCATTGGATCTCTGCAGTGGTGCTAGGTGACAGGCTACTAAAACTGGTTGCCATGGCAACCGGAAAAAGATCTGCTGAGGCCTCCACTATATAGACCACCTCCCCAGCCTAAACTTCAGGTAAGAGAAGCAGCTGCCATTCATCATCTCGCTTAGAAGGAATATTATAGATGTGGTATCTGATCTGTGTTCATTCATCATCTGATCTGTATTCATTCTCAACCACTGTGTCAGGACACATTACTGTGTTGTCACACAACAGTTAGTGTGTCATGGAGGGAAGCAGGCTAGTGTGGTCCTGTAGAATCGCAATGCACCAGCAAGTGTGTTCCAATTCACAAAAGGTTGAAAACCACTGCTCTGAAGGGCCTAATGATCAAACTGAACTGGCACATTTCCCTTTCCATAATTTGAGAAAAGTCTGCTGATCACCCATCCACCCAGGTGAACAAAATTTGCCATTTTCCTTCAGACTGTGGCTGAAAACAAGAACTATTTTCTCTCTATCATTAGCGTCACCAGTGCCAGGACCTCTAACGCTGTTACCTAACCAATCTAATATCTGAGTAACAAAGCAATACAGACCTACAGTGCAGAACATCACACTGGCATGGGGACGGGGGAGCACAGATTCAAATCGCACACTGTATCCACAGCTCTGCCCAGGTTCTTCTCCTCTCTCATACGACACACGCTCTGCCACTGAAACTGCACTGATCCTCCTGGGCTGAAAGGTGAAACATTTTTTCCCCATTGTAAAGATGCAAGCTTACCAACTGCACAGCACAACAAGTACAGAGAGGTAAAGCTAGGGAAGTAACTGGTGCTTGCTACCAAAACTCTGATGTTTCAAGACAACCATTTAAAGACAAATCTCACTGGCAAGCACCCAAAACAGATGAGAACTACAACCTAAATCTTTTAAATAGCAATTTCAGTACTCACAAAAGTAGAGCACCAACATCACTGGTTTGAGCAGTGTATAGATTAGGCAGGTAATATGAATGTAGTGCTACTCAGCTCTGCTAGTGCACCTCTAAATATTATTCTATACCTGCCAGATGAGAATTTTCTGCCTTGAAAACAACTTTGAAAAAGGCACCCAGCTTATGCATGGGTCAAGAGCTGGAGTATACTAGAAAGAGGAAGAAAAAAAAAAATCCAGCATTATGGTGCAGCAGGGAGCAGCCCCAGGCCAGGCTGGGAATTTTGAGATCTTCCACTCTGAGCATGCTCAGGGCAGGAGCCCCAGCATGGGGCATGGCCTCCAGAGCAGCTAGGTAAGGGGGCCCTGGGTGAGGGGGTCAGGGACTTGGAGGAAGCTGGCAGTGCAGAACAGAGGGTGGTTAAGGATGGAGTCAGAGACTCAGAGGAAGCCGGCGGTGCAGGGCTGAGGAAGGGGTTGGGGTTAGGGAAGGGCCCAGCGGAGCATGGGAAGCTGGTGGCAGGGCAGGAGGGAACTGGATCTGTCTGGTAGTGGGGATCTGGATCAGTCCCTAGCTGCCACAGGTAGGAAGCAGAAGCGTTACTGGCTCACAGCTCCTGCTGCTGCCCGAAAGCAGCAGGAGACTCGGAGACAGCTCCTGCCCCTTGAGTGAAGCGGCAGGAACCAGCTCTGGCTTCAAGCCTGATTTTGAACCTTAGCTTATACATGCGTCATGCAATTTTGGGGTTTCTGGGGTTCATAACTGAGGGTCAGCTTATATGTGCATCGGCTTACACATGAGTATATATAGTATGCCCTTCTTAAGCAGACCCAGCTGTACCATATGGATACGTAGAAACTAGATTGTGATTCAGAAGTTGTTTCTAATGGATAGTACCACACTGCAAGAAGCAAACAGTAGCTAAAAAGCTGGGAATGATGGAGGAAACCAGATCATCAGAAATATGTGGGCTCAGTTTTCAACTTCAAAAAGCGTAAATCTTGTGCATGCCAGATGATTTCCATACTCTTTCCATACCCTCACCTGTTGACTTCCATTCCTTTAGACAGTAGGGCAACTCTCACCTATTGGTTATCAGCTGGGATATTCCATTGGTCTCAGAAATGACTGCACCCTAAATGCAAGTGCAGTATTCTAGTGCTCTCCACAAAGATTTTTTCACCAAGCCTTATCAGTTATCCACTACAACATAGAATTATTATATAGACACATTCACAGTGACTAATAGCTTTAGTGTAATAGATATAGTATAAATACTTTTATAGCTGTTTATAACATGGTCTAGTTTCTTCATGAACAGTTTTAATTATATTCAATTTAATAGCATCTCCTGATGGGTATTTTATTATAATCCACTATGAAACCTAAAATAGTTTAAATTTAGAAAGTGTTCCTCACTTGCGTCACTACAATGTTGCATTCTGCACCTCTGTTGTTTCTGATGCATTCATCCAGGATATACTGTGGAACCTGTGTGGTTTTGCCACAACCTGTGGCACCACGAATGATGACAACAGGACTGTGATGGATTGCATCGAGAATTTCATTCTCAAACTTCTTCACAGGCAGGGTCTCTCTCTCTTTTAGGATCTGAAAGAAACACAGATCTTTCTTGTAATATTCAATCATTCTCCTCTGTATTTACATCTTAGCTCAGCCATATCCAGGTGTATGTGCAATATTTAACTTTGACCCCTTAGGGAGGTGGGCATGATCTGTGTCCCCCTTCCCCTCCCCCTGGCCCTGGCTGGACCTTCCTCTCCCCCCTGTCCCCAACAATCCCAGAGGAGTTCTGTGTCATGATGACTAGCGGCGAGGGGGGGGGTGGCGCCAGTACCCCTGCTCACCCCTCCTTGTCCACACACCAGGTCACATCCCACTTTTGCAAAACTGGCACTCTATTCCACATTAGCATGATTTGTGAACCCAAGAGAGTTCTTCCTGCAAAACCCATAATGGTAGCATTCTCAAACGTGTGAAAAAACAGACTACAGCAACTATTCAGCTATCCTGCAGCAGTAGTGCCCTTGGAAAGCACTTACTGGCAATCCCTATTAAACCCCCCAATCTCCAGCACAAAGAATGTCTATGGCACTCTGAAAGAGCGGCAACACTATAGGCAGGGTGAAGAAAAGTACATTAAGCATGGCCTCTAGCAACTTCACAAGCAACAGACTTACACTCTGTAACTCTTGATCCTGCTCCAGCCGATACATGAGATCATTTTTCAAGTCCATGCTTATCTGCTCTGGGGTGGCCTGAAAAGTACACAAAGGGTTAATAGACTTGTTACAAAGACTACTATTTATATTTACTATAATTTATTTTAAATGAAGCCAAACTTACTATTGTACTAACATGAGTATGATAGTGGTGCTAACACAATGCTACCACAATAACCTTAACTCTAACCCATTACTTGTATACTTCAAGATCCAAATATTCAGTATTAAGTCATACATGCAAATCTGAAGTTACAAGAAGATGAGGTTTGAACAAATTAGGAATACACCATCAGTACTGTATTGGCTATGTACTTGTGTCTTAAACATATTTACTCCTGGGCAATAGCCCCCAGAAAGAATTTACATTAAGGCTAGACAGCTGTGTGCTGATGGCCCATCATAGACACTTCACTCTCCCAATGGGCCACTGAAGAAACTCATCCTGTCTCTAGAGGTTGATCTGAGGATGTGTGATTTTTTAGGATCAAAAAGAACCTCACATTTGATGAAATGGGTTTTCAGTGACCTCTCACTATATCAGACATGGTTATCTGGATTGCAGCCAAGGGCTAGAATGCCTACAGAGGACTGTGTTTGACTTCTCGTTCATCAACGTGGTGATACACAAGTTCTTCGTTACTGGTCTTGCGACTCTGATTACAGAATAAATCACCAGTTTGGGGAGGACTGTCTGCTCTGTTTCTTGCAGTTTGCCATAAGTACACCACTCCCAATGTGGTCTATTGCAGGCACTCACCCACTCACTCATTCATTCATTATTAAACAAAAACGGACTTCAATTAATTTACAGGAAGAGACTACTGCAAAGAGTTTTGAAGTTTTATTTTTTGAAGTATGATATTGAGAACTTGAAAGCCTTCAACCTTCTTCTAATCAATGACAGCTGAAAAAAGCAGACAATCCCAAAAGAAACAGGCTCTTTCCCTCTAAGTTTCCTGAGCTATCCCACCATTGCTTTGCCCACCCAGACCAGTATACTAGAGTTAAACTGTTTTGGATGACCTCCATTTTTCTAAAAACGCCAGTTATCTCTGAAAAATACTTACAGAAGACTAATAATCTCTGTTTTAGGCCTAGAAGGAAATATACTGAATCCCAACTAAATGGAAAACTACATCAAGGAAGTGCTGAGGTGACCACTGTAATGGCAATCTTCCACATAATCAGTGTAGTTAAGTAACATCCATATATTACTGCACCCTTCTTTTTTGTGCAGAGTGATTAAAAAAAACCCTTAGCTAGACTACCAACTTCAATACTCATCAACCGACTAAATAAATGAATCAGAATTAAACAAATAATAGAATACCATTTATTTACATGTTTTTGGATGTTTTCTACCTTGTCTCATATACATTTCAATTACAGCACAATGCAAAGTGTACAGTGCTCACTTTATTTTTTTGTTACAAAAATTTGCATTGCAAAAAAACCAAGAAAAAAACAGTATTCCAATTTATACAAGTACCATAGGGCAATCCTTTTACCATGAAAGCTGAACTTACAAATGCAGAATTATGAAAAAAAAACTTCAGCTAATGCTGCCCATTTTTTGTTCACAATGGCACCTGAAAACAAGAACAGGCACTTGCATGGCACTATTATAGTTGGTGTTGTAAGGTATTTACTTACCAGATACACTAAACATTTGTATCCCCATTCGTGTTTCACCCTCTATTCCAGAAGCCGCGCTTCCATGAGGATGAGATGTTCTGCTGGATAATGATCCAAGGCAGTGCAGATTGACATCATGCTCATTGTCATCAGAGTCAGATGTCAGGTTTTTTTTTTTTGCGCTGTGGTTTGGGTAATGTAGTTTCTGCATCTGAGTGTTGGTCTTTTAAGACTAACAACATGTTCCACACCTCATCACTTTTAAAATTGGGAGGCACTTCAGATTCTTAAACCTTGGGTTGATTGTTTTAGCAATCTTTAGAATGCTCACATTGGTACCTTCTTTGTCAACTCTTCAGTGAAAGTGTTCTTAAATCAAACAGCATTTGCTCAATTGTCATCTGAGATTGCCATAACATGAAATGTGTATGGACAGCAGGAAACATAATTCTCACCCAAGGAGCTCAGTCACAAATTTAATTAACAAATTATTGGGAGCACGTCCTCTGGAATGGTGGCCAAAGCATGAAGGGGCATAAGAATGTTTAGCATAACTAGTATGTAAATACTTCGCAACACCGGCTACAAAAGTGCCATGCTAATACCTGTTCATGCTTTCAGGTGACACTGGAAATAAGAAGTGGGCATCATTAGCTCTCATAAATGTAAACAAACATTTGTTTTAGCGATTCACTAAACAAGATGTAGGACTAAGTGGACTTGTAGGCTCTAAAGCAGAGGTGACAAACTCTTTCAATGTGAGGGGGGCCACAGTGGAGTGCAGGACATCTGATGCAGGCCATGGGTCCACACAGGCTCCCCAACCCTTTCTCCTTCCACATTCAGAGCAGCATGGGGTCCTCTTTCCCCTCCCTTTCCCTGCAGGCTCTCCAACACCTTCCTTTTTCCCTGCTCTGTGGGCTCTTCTTCCCCATGCTGGCTCTCAGAACCCCCTCCCCTGTTGTGCACATCCTGGACCCCCTTCCCATTCCCCTTTCACGTGATGGCAGGCAATCAGTCTCAGTCACAGCCACAGGCAGGTTGCGCTCCTATCTCTACCCCATACCCACTTCCCCAATAACTCACTGTCAGTCATTCAGAATACTGGCCTTTGGTTGGCTCATTCCCATGTGGGCCCCAGCCACCTTTTTCTTTCTTATTTGTGATTCGTGCAATGTTCTGCCAATCAGATTAGCATGCTGACTGACACTGAACACTTGGGGTAAGGGGAGCCTGACCTAGCCTGTTGTGACAGATACTGATTGGTTGGCAGACCACAGCTGAACTGAACCATGATTGGCTGGAACACTTCTTTTGTTTCCCTGTGCTGAGTTGGATCACATGAGTGAGGCAGAAGCAATGCTACCCCTGCTCTGCCCAGCCTACTCTGCCTGGGGCAGCCTGTCTGTTCACTGTTTCTGCAGATACAGCTTCCAGGCCCAGCCTGCCTGGGCAGCAGCTCAGCAGGCTGAAACTGACCCGTGGACTGTAACTTTGACACCTCTGCTCTAAAACAGGGGTGGCCAAACTTACGGAACTCAAGAGCCACACAAGCCAATTATTAAACCTTCAAGAACTGCACTGAGGCATATAACCACATATTTTTACCTACTCCAAAATTACTAAGCTTAAAATTCATTGCGCACTTTAATTTTATTGAAAAAAATGGGGCAAATATTGATCCACTAATGTCAGATTCTAATTATTATTTAAGGTTACCATGAAACTAAGCCTATACAGTAAAAATTTAGCTGTTGCTAGATGTAGAACACTACAGGCTTGTGGCAAGTTTTTTAAAAAATCTGGGCAGTAACTTGTAACTGCAGCAGGTAAAAGCTCTCTGAGGTGCTGATCTCTAAGTACTGCACAATATTTTGAATTTCATTGTGGAATATGATGCTTCACAGCAGTAAGCTGTGCCAAAAGCTGAAAGTAATCTATGTTCAGTTTTATACTTTTCTCCTTTGTATTTTCATTTCTTAGTATTCCACATCAAGTTTAGGACTCGTAAAACATGATTTTATTTTAACAAAAAGTAAGCTGCATTAGGGCCTATGAGAAAATCTAAATATGCTATGGCTTCTCTGACCACATCACTCTTCTCTCTCCTATCCCCCTTCGCCGCTTCCCTGCCATCTCTTGCCACAGTACTGCTTCTCTGCTCTCCCCAACCATGCCACACTTCTGCCTCCCAACCCATCCCGGCACCTAACATGCCACCACTTCCCTGCCAATATTTCTGCCAGTAAACTTGTTCACTAAAATGCTCATGGACAGTGAAGGCAAAAGGTCTGAGGACTCAGACACAATTAATTTTAAAATGAGAGTAATAGTAAGGGAAAATACTGCTTTCATCTTAATCCTGTGAAGAGATGCACACAGGGACACCTTTTTTCAACTGTTCAGAATCACAACAGATCAATGAGAATTTATGGGGACAGAAAGTGCGAGATCAGAGCCTGTTTCAAGAAGTGCTTTGGAGTCCATTCACAGAAGATACTATGGAAAAATCCCATTGAGTTTATTCAGTTTGGGGTCAGGCCCTGTATAAATTCTAAATATCAATATTTGTTTTTTATAATACAAAGTAAAATCTTTATTGGTGAGAGATTTCTTTTCAGAAAGTTTACAACACAATTTTCTGTCCTCAGCCCTTCACAACAATTACTCTTGTCTAATGGGCTCAGATACCCATAGAGTCAGTCATGAAGACTGCACTGAAATATAAATAGATTGACCATACAACAAAAAAGAATTAACACATGTTGAATGCTATTTAATCAGTAGAAGTATAGTGCTGCTATTGACTTTGCAGTGAATGTAAATTAGCTTGGTAATTGACTTAGCTATATTAATTAAAATTTTCTTATAAAATAAATGTGCTAGCAGTTCCTTCTGCAAACAGATGACATACTGATGTCTCAGGCACACTTGTTCAATGGACTTAAGGAATTTTTTTTCTGAAGTCAGTTTTCAGTAGTGGTGGTCCATCTTAAGTCTAAATCATTTTGCATGCTGAAAAGGAACCATTATCCATAATAAGTACTTGTAATATTCTTTAAATTAATAGAGGTTTTTTTAAATAACCTTTTGACAGTAGTCAGTGGTTTTGGATGTAACACGTGTGTCAATTTTCAGTCATTTCTGATTATTCTTATTTAATTCTCAAAATAGAAATACAAGAGAAATAATTTTGCATTATATTAGGATATCTGGAAATGCCAGGTGATTTTTAAAAAAGAAAATTAATTTACAACTGCTTTTCAGGTTTAAATTGCTAATTATCATCCCTTATCTGTAGTTCACTGTAGACCTGTTCTTGATCAATTTATGTTGCCAGTTTTAAAATACTGACCCAGAAAACAATATCAAAAAAGAAAAGTATTTAAAAAATCATGCACTGATGTAATTAAAGACTATCATTATGCACACAGACAAGGGGGGTAGAATTAATATTGTGTGGGAAAACTGTACAATCTGGCAGTTACTTAATCAGAGTGCTTCTCTTTCCATCTAACTGAAGACTTGCTTTTCCCTGCTGGCTCTCTCAATGCTACCCCCCCACCCCCACCCCCAGCTCTTATCACGCTGCTTTTTTCTGCTGGTCAGGCTCTCACAATGTGGCCCCTCCCCTCCGGCCTCTCACAATGCCACCCCGCCCCTCCATTCCCCGCTCTGACCTGGCTATTTTTTCCCTGCCCGCTCTCACAGGGCTGCCCCTCCCCGGGCTCTGACCACGCTGCTTTTTCCTGTAGCTCTCACAATGCTGCTCCTCCTCCACTGACTCTCACCATGCCGCCGCTTCTCTGCTGTCCTCGACCGCTGCAAATCTGTTGCCCCTGGCTCCTGCCATGCTGCCCTTCCCTCCTGCGCTCTCCCAGGAGCTGCAATTTTCTTTAAAGAGCCGCATGTGGCTCGTGAGCCGCAGTTTGGCCACGTCTGCTCTAAAAGATCTACATTTTGTTTTTGAGTGCAAAAAATCAACATTTGTAAACTACACTTTCCCAACAGATTGCACTGCAGTACTTGTCTGAAATGAATTACAGTGCAAACCTGTGTAACAAAAATAGTATAGTGAGCACTGTATACTTTGTATTCTGTGTTGTAACAAATATATTTGAAAATGTATTTAACATCCAAAATATTTATAGTTTAAATTGATATTCTATTACTGTTTAAGAGTGTTACAAAAACTACAATTAGCTGTGATTTATTTTCTAAACTGAGTTGACTCAAAACAAGTTAATTGATTGAATAAACTGCAATTAATTGACAGCCCTACCAAGCAGTAAAAGAAGGCAGAAGCAAATCCCAGCTTTGCTACTCAGCGATCAATTAATCTGTTCTGCAAAAAGGAAATCTGAATCCTGCCAAGCAGATATTGGTGGCAATATGAAGTTTTCCACATGAAGCACAAGTTCAATTTGCAGCATCACTCAAGATATTACAAACATCTTTGACGAGTATGGCAGATGGTTGCTAGATCCGTGTTTTGAAAAACAATGCATAACCATTTTAGCTAAACAAACAAAGCTCAGGGGAAACAGAGACACTGCTTAAATAAGCAAGCCGCATCTCCCATACCACCATTCCCCTTTCTTTACTTTTGGAAGTGAGAGTAAAAAGATTTGTAAGTAGTAATTTGTTGGAGCAGTTTGTTCTTCCAAAAGTGAGGGTTACTCACTCTTGTGCAGTAGCCAAAGTTCTTCGAGATGCATGTCCCCGACATGCTCTGCTGTAGGTGTTCATCGCTCCCTACACACCAGATCAGAGATTTCAGAGTAGTGGCCATGGGGGAGGGGGAAAGGCGCGCACACCACAGGAGGCTTGCGGTATCTTCCTCCCGTTTGTGGGTCACGCACGTCTCCCCCCATCCGTCCCTCAGTTCCTTCCCTACTGCAGAGTAAATATTACATAGGAAGAAAAAAGCATACTCTAAAGTAGAAGGGAGGAAGGTGGGTAGTGAAGCATGTGGGGGACACGCATCTGGAAGAACCTTGGCTACTGCACAAGGGTGAGTAACACACTTCTTCTTCGAGTAGTGTCCCCGACTGCTCCACTGTAGGTGACTGTCAAGCTGTGCCCTTGGATGGAGGGGGGGGGCTTCAGAGTGTGCGTTGTGGATGGTCGTTAACACTGCTCGACTGATGGAAGTGTCAACGCTGGAAAGCTGTTTTACAGTGTAATGCTTTACGAAGGTATCTGTGGATGACCAGGTTGCAGTTCAGCAAATATCTGCTACTGGGACATTCTGCAGAAAGGTGATGGATGTTGCCATAGATCTCGTGCAACATGTTTGGATGGTCTCAGGTGGACACTTTCCAGTCTGTGTGCAGGCTGTATGAATGCAGGAGGAAATCCATTTGGACAGGCATTGTTTAGATATGGATTTGCCCTTACATCACCCTGCTGTGGAGACAGAGTTGGGATGTCTGATGAAAGTCCTTTATTCTTTCTAGATAGAAAGCTAAAGCATGTCTGACGTCCAAAGCGTGTAGTGCGCTTGCTGTGTGGAAGAATGTGGCTTTGGAAAGAACGTTGGCAAGTGGATCACTTGATTGATATGGAAAGGCGACATGATGTTAGGTAGAAATTTGGGGTGAGGTCTTAGGGAAACCTTGTCTGGGTAAAAGGTCGTGTACCGTGGGTGAGCCATTAAGGCAGCAAGCTCGCTGATGTGCCTTGCAGAAGTAATTGCCATGAGGAAAGTGACCTTCATTGACATGTATAGTAGTGAGCATGTCGTTGAAGGTTCAAATAGTGGCCTAGCGAGGGATTTAAGGACCATAGTAAGGTACCACTGCAGTACCAGAGGTCGGGACTGGGGGTACATATTCTGCAACCCCATCATACATCTTTTTAACATCAGGTTGTCAATGGAGGTGGCAGCCATGATGGCCACCCTGCCCCACATGTAGCCCCCCCTGGATTATGCTGCTCTCAGGGAAGAATGTTAAGTATCGATCTCCCTGATGGGCCTCATCTCTGGGCCATCCAGCTCAAGGGGAAGAATATTAAGTATCAATCTCCCCTGATGGCCCTCAGTCTCCTGTGTGAGTTTCTTCCTCCCTAGCTTTGTGTCGACAAGAAGGGGAGTGAGTTCCTATCCCCCCTGAACAGTTTCTCGGCACCCCCGTCACCACAAAGGAGGGATCGTTGTCCGGGGTCCCAGTTTTATCATCAGTCCTGACCAGGATCCCACTTGCAATTGGCTATTTTTACTCTGGCTGTGCAAAATTCTATTTAAACCCCCCTGTCTCAGCTAGCTTGTGTTCTCCCACCCTTGAATGCTAAAGGGCACGTCGAGACCCGATTGGACTGATCCCCCGACTGAGACAGGGAGCACCCACCCCCGAGACCTTTTTTTTGGGGTGTACACGAATTGCCGGCCAAACGATTAAGTACTGGGATGTTGCAGCTGGTCTGCTTCCTCGCTTTGGGTTTCACTATGGTGCTAGGACAGGTATTATAAATTGATACAAGCCTCCTACTTCTCTTAATTCTTCTCCTTGCTACTACTCATGTATAGTCTGTTACTGTAGCTTCCTTATTTGAGTTTTGTATAGTTTGTGTAGTTGTTTATTATTCCCCCTGTATCCTGCATAATTCTTTCATGATATAGATGTTCATTGCCTAGCACAGACTGTTATTTCATCATATGTTTATTAGCCATTTGTATTTTGCATTTTTATTGTAAAGTTGTTTATTGCTCCACTTCTGCTCTAAACTGCTGTCCCCAAATTCCCCCAGCATACACGGGGGGAGTGTGGGAGTTTAGTTTCTCTCATCTGACTCCTTCATTCTTCTGCCCACCCTTCTTGGCTAGCAAGGAGTAATGGCTTTGAGCCATTGGTAAATACGCGTCAGGTGGGCTGATCAGTGCCTATACCGACGTTGAGGCAGTAAAAGGCCAGAAAAGTCCTTGACTTATTATGGCCACTCTCTTGTAGGTTATTGCTCCATACTGTTATTTGGTTATAAGTGTTTTACATAGACTTTCTTGTCCCATACTGTTATTTGGCCATAGGTGTTTTACACAGACTTTCTTGCTCCACGCTGTTAGTTGATTATAAGTGTTTTATATAGACTTCCTTGCTCCACATTGTTAATTGGTCATAGGTGTTTATGGTATCACTATAAAAGTAGTTTTTTTTTGTTTTTTTTTTTGTTTACTTGAACTGGTGTCCATCTCATTGGTGGGTGTTGCCGGTCCATCGCAGTTACATCGCGAACCCCGGGTTCAACACAGGTGTGCGAATAATGAGAGTCCCTATTCTGTTATTTGGAAGGTACATATAGCCACCAAATGGACTCTGATGGTACTAACGGAGAGATTCTTGTCTTTCAGGTATAGCAGGTATTCAAGGACCAGAGGAATGGAAGCTGTCTCTGGAACTACATTGTGCTCGGTGGATCATATGGAGAACCTACACCATTTCTGAAGGTTATCTGACCTTGTTGCTGGTTTTCTACTGTTCAGGAGAACTTGTTTCACTGGATCTGAACACTGAAGTTCTATGTTGCTGAACCATCCAAGTACCACGCTGTCAAGTGTAGCCCATCCAACTGTGTGTGCAACATTCTGCCCACAGCCTGCAAGAGAGATCTGGAATCAAGGGAAGAGTGATCGGCCATTTGACTGACAAGCGAAGGAGGTAGGTATACCATGTCTGCCTTGGCCATGCTGGTGTTACCACTATGACCCTGGCCCTGTCTTGACGGATTTTGAGGAGTGTTTTGGCAATCAAAAGGTATTGGGGGAAAGGCGTAAAGTAGGTATTTTCCCCAGTCAAGGAGAAAGTCATCTCCTTTGGATTGGGAGTCGATCCCCACTCTGGAGCGGAACAGTTTGCATTTCTTGTTTTTGTGTGTGGCAAAGAGGTCGATCGAGGGCTAGCCCCACTGAGCAAATATGTTGTATGACCTCGTCCTTTATTTCCCATTTGTGACTGTGGTGGAACACTCTTCTGAGAGAGTCCACAGTGATGTTGTCCCTGCCTGGTAAATATATGGCTGTTACCTGTATCTGATTGTTTATGCACCAGTACCAGACTTTCACTGACTCTACGCAAAGGGACTGAGAGTGAGCTCCCCCGACGGTTGATGTAGTACATCGAGGCGCAGTTGCCTGTTTGGACCATTACATTTTTGCCCCATAATATGGGCAAGAAATAACGGCTCACATTTCATACTGCCCAGAACTCCAACAAGTTTATGTGGAGTATCTTCTCCTGTGTTGACATACTGTGTATGTGAACCCCCCAGCCAATCATGGAGGCTTCTGTTGTCATAACCAGGGATGGCTTCTGGTTGGTGAATGGGACCCCCTGTAGGAGATTGTCTGGATCTGCCCACCAATTTAATGTGTCCTTTATCTCCCTTGGGATGGAAAGTAAACGGTGGGAGTGCCTTTGTGGGTTGAATGTCCTGAGAAATCACAGTTGTAGAGGACGCATACGAAGTCTGGCATGGCGGACCAAGGATGTGGTAGCTGCCATGTGGCCTAATACCTGCATGCATAATCTGGCAGGAACAGTGGGGCAGATTGTATGGTGTGGATCATGCTTCTTTTGTTTTCAAATCTTTTCAGAGGAAGAAAGGCCCTTGTGGATGCAGCGTCTAACCTAGCCCCTATGAAGTGTATCTGCTGAGTGGGGATTAACAATGATTTTTGGTAATTTATCGTTAGACCCAGGTGCAGGAATAACTCCTTTGTGTTGCTGCATGGAATGAGGTCCCCTTTAACAGGAAGTCGTCTAAATATGGGAAGACTGTAATGCTCCTCTTTCTCAGGTGAGCAGTAAATACTACTACTATCAACTTGGAGAAAGCCCTTGATGCTTTACACAGGTCAAACGGGCAGAACAGTATGTTGGTAGTGATTGCCCCTGAAAATGAATCTCAGGTATTTTCTGTGAGCAAGATGGATTGCTATATGAAAATATGCATCCTTGAGGTCGAGGGACGCTAATCAGTCCTGTTGTTCTAAAGTGGGAAATATTACATTAAGCATGACCATCCTGAATTTGTGGGTATCGATGAACCTGTTCAGGCTTCTTAGATCTATTATAGGTCTACAACCTTCGCTTTTCTTCTGTGTTAGGAAGTATTTGGAATAAAATCCCCTGCCCCGGTGTTGAACTGGAACCTCCTCGATTGTTCCCATTAGTAACAGGCTGTTTATTTTGTGATGGAGCAGCTGTACGTGAGAGGAGTCCCTGAAAAGGGACAGGGAAGGGGAGTGGGAGATAGGGATTGTTAGGAATGGTATGACATATCTGTCCTTGATGGCATCCAATACCCACTTGCCAGAGGTGACATTCTTCCAACGATGGAGAAACGGATGCAATCTGTTGTTGAAGTAAAAAGGGATGGTGCTCTCTTCCTGCCTGGAAATTAGGTGGGCCGAGCCCCTCAACCACAGCTTCAGAATTTCTGCTTGGAGTTATGTATTTTATTGGTGGATGAATTCTTGCTAGATTGTCTCTGGCACTCTTGCTGTCTGGGTCTAGCTCGAGGATTATTGAATTTCCTGCTCTGCTGGTAGTGATAGCATCTGTTGCTAAATCTACATTGTGTATTAGATCTCTTCCATGATGAAGGGGAGTAGATGCCCAGTGTGTGGAGTGTTGCTCTAGAGTCCTTTAGTGTATGCATGATTTCGCTTATTTCCTCTCCAAATAGTTTCTCCCTGTTGAAGGACAAATCCTCTATTATCGACTGCAGCTGTCTCAGTAAGCCATCTGAATGAAGCCAAGATGATCGCCTCATGACCACAGCCGTTCCTATGGTGTGTGCCGCTGTATCTGCTATGTCGAGGGATGCCTGCAATGCTGTCCTTGCAACTAAATGACCCTCTCTGACTATTGAATTAAATAGATCTTTCTTGTCATCTGGAATATTGTCAATAAAGTCGCTGAACTTGGACTAATTGTCGTGGTCGTAATCTGATAGTATGGCCATGTAGTTGTCAATTCTTAGAAGTAACAAAGCTGAGGTATAAACTTTTCTACCTAGTAAATCTAGCTTCTTGTCATCTTTGTCTATAAGAGCAGACCTATCATGAACCTGTCTCATTTTTTGGTTAGCAACTTCTATAACCAAGGAGTTCGGTTGGGGATGAGTGAATAGGAATTCGTTGTCTCTGGGAGTGATAAAATATTTTTTGTCTGTTTTCTTATGGGTGATGTGGCAGAAGCCAGTGCCTGCCAGATTGTAACTGCCGGTTCCATAACACCATCATCCATAGGCAAGGCGACCTTGGATGATGAGGAAGATTGAAATATTCTATAGAGTTTGTGCTGTGCGGTAGTGGTGTCCTGCATGTTGATGTCCATACTATCTACCACCCTCCTGAACAGCTCCTGGAAGTGCTTTGACTCATCAGTCTTGGGTTGCTGATCTGTATATATATGTTGAGCTGACAACGTGCTGTTCTGAGCCCGTTGGTTTATGATAAGCAGCTCTGGGTTCAGAGGTTGTAATTGTGTTATAGTGGCATTGCCTTGTTGCCATGCTGTAGGAATCTGAAAGGTCAGAGGTACTGCTTGGGGTACCCCGTGGTTAGTGTAACTATCCCAGGTAAGCCAAGGCATGGCGTAGGCTGCATTCATGTACCAAGGAGGCATTGTATAGTTGCAATTCATGTCAGAAGTTTGGGACTGGACCTGGGCAGCTTGCTGTGTTTGCTGATAGCTGGGGGTTGGTGATTTGGACGTGGTCAAATCCAGTGAAAGGTCAGATGAAAATGAAAGAAGTCAGTTGCTCTGGTGAGGAATCAACTGCAAAAAGGGGGGGAGATAGGAAAAGAGCCATCTGTAAGTGCTTCATGTTGCTCACAAAGCTGAGTTTTCTCCCTTTTCTTCTTCAGGGTTGACCCTGAATTGTTTATGTGCTGGAGAACTATGGCTTGAGGTTGCACTCCCTGCATCTCCATTGGTACCGTGCACTGTAATGGTGCCGGGTGCTGCACTGGCTTGTAATTGAATATCATCGGTACCGGTGTGTAAAGAGCCGGCAGCTGGTTATCTGTGTGCTCTGGCTGTTGAGGCGGCCCGTGTTGCGCTGGCAGCTGGTTATCTGTGTGCTCTGGCTGTTGAGGCGGCCCGTGTTGCACCGGTGAAGAGAAGATCAGCGCTGAGTTGTGATTATTGAGGATTGGCGCCATGATCACAGTTGCTGTCTGCACTGAGTCAGGCATGGGTGCTGGGATTTGAGCCAGCTTTCTGCACTTAGTCTTCCTGTTACACCTGCACTTCCTCCTGGAGCTGGAGGGGCGACTTTCCTTGACAGGAGACAAAGCATCTGAGGGTCCTTTCGCCTCACTGGTGCTGCCTTCTGAGTGGCTAGGTTTTGATTTCTTTGTGGCCACCGGTGAAGGCTCAGACGAGTGTCTCTTTTGGTGAGCTCCTGTATCTGCTGGGGAACGACCGGGCTCCAATGCTGGTCTGAGGGAGCCCTGCATCAGAAGGAGCTTTAGCTTCATCTCCTGATCCTTTCTGGTTCTGGAGGTGAGCTTTTTACAGTCTGGGCACTTCTGAGGGATGTGACCCTCATCCAGGCATTTTATACATAAATCATGCCCGTCAGAGGCAGGCACAGCATCAGAGCATGAAGCACAATGCTTGAAGCCTGCCAGGCTCAGCATTGTCAGTTGTTCTGTGTCTTCTTGCTTTTCTTCTTCTTCTTTTTTTTTTGTTGTTCTGTCTTATTCCTCTTCTATCTTCTCTTCCTTTCTCTTTTTATTTTGTTCTGTTTACGTGTTTGTTGAGGGAGAAAAATGGGTTGGTTAAGCACTGCTCTTTTCCAACCATTGCCAGAGGTGGTTGAAAGGAACTGAGGGTGGGAGGGGCGAGATGCGCATGACCCACAAAGGGCAGGAAGATGCTGTGAGCCTCCTGCGGTGCGAGCCTCCCCTCCCACAGGCACTGCTCTTAAATCTCCAATCTGGCAAGCAGGGAGCGACTAACACCTATGGTGGAGCAGTCAGGGACACTGCTCGAAGAAGCAGCAGAATTCCTGGGGATTGGGGAAGGCAGGCTGAGAATAGTTATACACTGAAAGTTAAAACCTATGTGCTTACCATACAAAATTAATGGAAACTGTTTAAGGGTTGCAGAATAACAGTGTGAAACAAAACGGTTAAGCAGTAGGACATGCAAAGAGCTGTGTCAGACAGCCAAATCTATTAAGGAGCCCCAGAAACTTATTGACACTTTCCCTAAACCTGGGAAAATGCATTTACAAGTTCCAGGAATAAAAATTATGAACACATGCTTTCTAAAAAACTGACTTAGACTTACATATGCAAGAGGACCCTCATCAATATTGCTACTGGTCCAAGGGTTCCAGTTTGATTGAGGGGGTGACCATGGAACAACTCCCATTTGATTCTGTCTCATTGATGGCTCAAAATGGGCCAGCTTTCCAATGTTGAGCAAAACAGGATTGCTTGGATCTTCAGGCTGCAAGTTGAGAAAAAACAAAAAAATGTTCAATTAAATTGGTAAGACTGGTGGGGGAAAACAGTGTAATGGCGTGTCGGAACCATATATAAACTCACCGGTGGTACGATCTCAAGACACAGCTCCTGGATGATGCTATGCAGCTGATTTTCCAAATCAGGAGAGACCATCACTTCATAGGGCTCTACCTGGGGAATTAAAAGTACTGCAATAAAAACCCCAAGATAGTTGCACAGAAAAAGGCTAAGCACATGCAAGAACCTGCTGAAGAAAATACTGAAACACTAAGGTTTCTAAGGAGAGATGCATTAAAGGGACACTGTCAGCTTAAAACTCACATTTATTAAAGATACTTTGCGTTTCAAAGGTAAGGCCAACCGAAATCTCTCCATAGAAGGTTTTTTAAAAACTGAGGCTTTTGCTTTTTGTTTTTTTTAAATGAACAGGTAAACATCCCTGGCAGTGTTCGCTATCAAAATACTGAAGTATTGCTACTACAGGAGAACCTGAAACTAACTTTTCAGCTGAGAAAATAAAGTTGAAAAATAGCATATTTTTAATTTTTAGTTAGTGTTGTTGTTCTCAGTCATTCATCTTTTCCCAGATCAAAATCAACTTCTGGTTCTGGAGGTCAGAAAGCTGTATTAACTTTCTATGTTTATAAACAGTGAAGATAAGCCATGGGGAGACAAATTTATACCAGTTCTGTTTCTTCTGGGTCACAGGATGCTTGAACAGCTATTAAAGCAAAAAGGAGAAGTATTTGCTTCGCGCAAAAGAGAGACTCACTGTTTCTCCTTCCTTCTTCTTTGTTTGCCCTGTGTAGGGCTCAATGACCCCAAGATGGTAGAGCTGTCTGATCAGGGACAGAGCACATGACTGGGCTGCCAGCTTTTTGTTTGATCCATGCTCACGAGCAAAGATTCCTGAAGCACAGAAGCATTAAGGTCACAGTAGCCAAAGATGCATGTTGTCTGAATGGGTAAACAGTTTTCGCATAAGTCAGCAAGTGACTACTTAGAAACAGGTTTCAGTGATGATCTGTAGCGCAGATCCTAGCTCCAGCCAGACTGTGGTCAACATCAGTAAACTCACATTACAGTATTCCTGAAGGCGGGTTTATCTTATGCATTTAGCCTACTCAGGCTTACCAACAAAGCCTTTTCACAACATAGCCAAGATTTGCATATTACAGCACTTTTTGAGACTAGGCCACATAGCAGGCACATGTTTAATTTCAAAGTGCCAGCCTACAAGTCCAGCACAGATCATCACATGGCATCTCCTGTGGTTTTATTCAATACTTGTTTCTTGTCTTCAGCTACCTCAGACTTAGTCTACACTGTGGTTCTACATCAACAGGAGATGTGCAATCTATGTGCTGTTCAATGTGTATCTCCAGTCGACTTATTTACTTTCACTTACTATTGCATCTTCACTCACCTGCGCCTATGGAAAATGCTCTCCCTTTGATGCAGTGTTACTCTTGTTCGTAAGACAGAGTTACTGTGTCAAAAGTAGAGCACTTCCAGGATTGATTAAGTGGGTCTACACTGGCCACTCAGTTGATCCTGCTGTGTCGATCCATGAAGACCAATGCAGACTTTTCAGTATAGACAATGCCTGAGAGTTTGGTCATCCAAAGCCATGACACTGTACACATTTTACTGCATTACAGAGATTATAGAAAGATCACTTGACTCGTGAATTTCTAACCATGTAAATATCTGCTGTAAGTTCAAATCACAAAAAATAAAAATAGGTTTGATATCCTGAAAATGTGTAATTTTTATGATTCTTCAAGGCCCCTTCCATGACTGCCCATGCCTATCTTCATCCAAGTCCTGCAGACCTTTATCCTGGATCAAGATGGCTTCTTGAACATTCCTATATCTAGCCCTCCATTTGCTTTGGACTTCACAGCAAAGGACTTCCATAAAAAGAAAGGCCAGTCCATTAAAAATAATTTCTAAAAGCAATAGTTCAAAGCAGTGCAGTGTACGGGGTACCTGAATCTCTCTGATGTGGTTGAAGGCCATGTGTCTTAGGCCAGTGGTCGTCAAGCTTTTTTCTTGGGACCAAGCTCTGGACACTTTAGCCATGTGGCAACCCCTAAACCAGGAAAAAAAAAGGGGAGGGGGCTGCCACCTGAAAATCTGGTGGCAGCCATGGCTGAGGAGTGGGGGGGATGGGGTCCCCAGGCACCAGCACAACAGGAACATAGGGCTGCTTCCACCCTGGACGGTGCTAGGAGCTGTGGGAAGTTTAAAAGACTCTGGCCATCCCACTACCACCAGGAGCCCAAGGCATCCAGCAGCCTTTGAAATTTCCTGCAGCTGCTTCCACCCAGGGGGTAGCAGCTGCAGGAAACTGACGAGGATGCTGGCTGCTCTGGGTAGTCAGGTTTTAGCTGAGTAACTCGTATTCTTGTCAATTTCCCGTGACGACCGCCACCCCCTGGGTGGAAGCAGTCATGGGAAAGTGACAAGGACACTGGCCGCTCTACTAAAATCTGACTACCCAGAGCGGCTGGCATCCTTGTCAATTTCCCACGGCTGCTACTCCTGGGTGGAAGCAGCTGAGGGAAAACTCAAAGGATGCTGGCTGCCCTGGGCTGCAGGTAGCAGCAGGACTGCTGGCATTTTTTAACATTCCCCAGTGTAGCGGTAGTGCTGAGAACCAGTATCAACAGGTCTGAAATCTAATATTTGTGCGTGACCCATGGTTTGATGACCACCATCTTAGGCTGTTACACTAATCAGACATAGGGGTTTTGAAATCACTGTACACAATTGAAGAAGGGCCTCAGTGTTCAGTGAACAGCCAGCTGAAAGGTTTACAGGAAAAAAAGGTAATAGCACATTTCCACAATAGCAGTCAGTGGCAAGATGATGCCACACCATTCAGCAAGCTGCTCCTGGGGTTCACTGGGGCACTGACTGCAGTGCATTAACTCATGAAAACCCTCCAATTAGTACTGTATGAATTCATAACTATTCTCTTGCTTCTCTGCTCTAACAGCCATCAGTAGCCATACAGGAAGAAAAGGAGGACACTTACGTCTGCCCAGCTGCTTGACATAAATGGTCATTTCTGCAATAAAGCTCCTGCAACACACAGAGACACACAGTTAAGGTTTTAATTCCTGACAGTGGCTGAACCCGAAACTTCCAAGTTGGCCAGGCCTTCCAACAGCTTAGACAAAGCTGATCAAAACTCAATTATAAAAACCCTTTCCTTCTTAACTCTATAACAAATGAAACATTTAATCTTAAAATGTGTAGTTTCTCTCTGGAAAACCTTGTATAGTGACACTTTCTCAGTCATGAGCTCTGCTTCCCACTTATTTTGTGCAGTAGAGTCACACTTCAACAACTAATTACTAAAATAATATTCTAGTCCTTTTAGTCCCATAAAGTAAGTTTGATTCTAGTCTGACCCACACATCAACTGATCTGTTAATCTAGTTCCAGTTGTAGATCCAGATTCTTCCTTTAGTTATACCCTGCACAACTGCACAGTCAACGGGCAACACCATCAAAGAAGGGAGCAGAATTTGGACTGACGTACTAGTTAAAATAGTTTAACTTATGTACTGAAGACTGACTTTGCACAACTGACAGTTGGAAAAAAACACATCTAGTAATTAGAGCAAGACTGATCTGCACTCATGAACACACAGCCATGACATTTTACAGAGCTATTTTTCAGAACAAAATTTCAAACTGGCAGCACAAGACAGAACTATCTGATGAGTCAGAAAGAGGATGGATTTGGGTGGTGTGGGGTTGCTTAGCTTCACTTGAATACTTCAGCATCAAGGTATGTATGGACATAAGAACAGACTCCTACACTGCCTGGAGCCTAATGATGAAGTATGATTATGTAGGCAGGCAAGAGTTCCTGTACCACTGTAGTCAATGGTTCTGTTGAGAAGAGTACTGTGTGAAGCACTGACTAAACTGAAATCTAAAGCAATCTGTTCAAACACAGCAGGAGATACAGACTGCGTGCAAACTTTCAGGAAACCCTCATTTCCACATGCCTTCAACCAGAAGACAAAACTTCAACCTGCTAACCATATAGCAAACTCATAAGAATACAGGAACAGTCATACTGGATGAGAGCAAAGATCCGTCTAGCTTAGTATCCTGTCTTCTGACAGTGGCCAATGCCAGGTGGTTCAGAGAGAATAAACAACACAGATAATCACCAATGATCCATCCCATTGCTCATTCCCAATTTTGGCAAACTGAGGCCAGGGACAGAACATGGTTTTGCATCCCTGTCCCTCCTTGGCTAACAGATATTGATCGACTTATCTTCCATGTACTTATCTAGTTCTTTCTTGAACCCTGTTATAGCCTTGGTTGTCACAACAGCTCCTAGCAAAGAGTTCTACAGGTTGACAGTACACTGTGTGAAGAAATACTTCCTTTAATTTGCTTTAAACCTGCAGACTATTAATTTCATTTGGCAACCCCTCATTCTCATGTTATGAGAGATAAACAACACTTTTTATTTTATTCACACCAGTCATGATTTCATAGACCTCTATCATCTCTTTCCCACTCCTCTGTTAGCTGTCTCTTTTCTAAGCTGTAAAGTCTGAGTCTTATTAATCTCTCCTCATATGGGAACAGTTTCATATCCCTAATCATTTTTGTTGCCATTTTCTATATCTTTTCCAATACCACTGTAACTCATTCAAGAGACTACTGACACATTAAGACTGTGATTTTCAGAGAAACTTAAGGGAGTCAGACACCCCAGTTCCACTGAAAGACAATGGGTGCTAGACACCTAGCTCACAAGTTTTGCTTAAAAAAGAGCCCAAATGTATGTCTGAAGATTAGAAATTAAAAAAATGTTGTTATAGCTTTGGGTTTAAACTTGCAAATATGATCCAAGGTGTTTGGGCTCTAATAGATGTAGTTCCTCTCTGAAAACTATGTCTCTGGTGGTCCCACTGCTGCAGGCAGAACCTTGCAGCTAGAATACAGCCTTGATTTCTCACTGCAAATAAAACAGAGGTTAGGTGAGGCTTTAATTTCAATGTTAGACTCCTTCCTGTACCATCAGTGAACTGACCTTCAGGCACAGCGGCTTCATGACTCAAAGACCACTGGCTCTCAGGGACACAACAGCAACCCTTTCATTAATGACATCGATGCCAGTATGTTTCTCAGCCAGGCTTATAGTCAGCACTCAATCTCATTCTCCTCCACCTAAGGGGGGAACAGCGACACCAGAAATCAGTTTACAATAGACTCCCATGTGATTGCTTAGTACAGCCTAAGCAGAAGCACATGTGTGAATAAGCACAAATCTCTGGTGTCGCAGTCTGCTACCCCTTTCGGCATGGAACACAAGCAGCAATGCAGTACAGATTGCCATTGGAGCCCCAAAAAGGAAAAATTCATCCCATCATCTGCTAAAATAGTGTGTTTGCATTCTGTCCAAGTTCCTGTCACTCTTAGAACAAGGCTTGACAAACCTGGCGCCTGGAGTTTGTAGTGTGACAACTAGCTCCGCGGCAGAACTGCAGCAGCAGAGTGCCCCCAGCACTAAAAGACAGAGGCACCACAGCTTGCAGCAGAGCTCAGGAGATTTGGTGGCATTTTGGCAGCAGGGGCATCCCAGCTAGGCACCTTAGTTTGAAGCTGGGCACCAAACTGGGCAGCAATTTTGTCAAGCCCTGATTTAGATCAGCCCTTAATTCCAAATTCATGCTGTCATCAAGTACTTATACCCACTTAGTTTTGAAAGGACAGTGACAAAAATTATTCATTGAAGGTACATATTTCTCTTTTAAAATTTCTCACCTAAGAAAAAGTAAAGCTTGACACCCAATATAAAGAACACAATTTAAAAAAAAAAAAAAAAAAAAATCAAATCTGGCAAGCTGTATGTAGACTTCAAATGGATTCAATTTTTATTGATAAATGTCAGCAAGTTTTGATTTCATCATACCCATAAAAACCTGAGAGAAAACATTTCCATTGATAAAAATCAAAATTCGCAGATAGGCAAAGTAAGAAAGCTCCTTGAGAACTTACAGCTTGATTTAAGGATATTTTCTCTGTATCTTTTGACATGAGATATTGACAATTTGTCTTTGCTTTCCAAAGCTTGAAGTTTTTGAATGTCAACCTCTATTGTCATTGAACAATAGTCTGACACACCCATAATTTTGTTCAACTGAAAATTTCAAATGTTGATATTCGTCAAAATTATAAAAAAAATTTAAACACTCAATTCTGCCAACTCTAGATATGTGAGGACTGATGCTTCCTGAGAAAACTCCTCTCTTCCTTCCTCTGCAATCCAAAGACATATTGCAACCGTTACTCTGCTTTTACTTACATATACCAGAAGGATTCAACTTGTATGCAGATTGTCTCCTGGTCTCTAACATTAGACTAGATCTAAAAAGCAGGATGTGTTGCAACACACTTCTCTGATAATCAGCTCTCTTTCCAACATGCTGATCCACATGAGTAATCCATACGAGCCTTCCTGGGAGTAATAAATACTACACCCTGGAATGCTCTCTGGAAGAACAAGCAAGCAGGCTGAGAAACATACTAGCACCAACCACCCTTACTTTCCTCTGGTACATGTATTTTAAGGTCTCTACCCACAAGAAACCCATGCCACACAAACTAACAACTACTTGCAGACTACAGAAATAAAATCTCCACTGAATATTTAGAACTTTAACTTTATATTTACACACTCGTATAAACTAATCCTCATCCCATTCATATTAGATACATAGACAGCATCTGAGAACTGAAATGGGAGTGAACTGACTTGAACCAAGGGTAATACCAGGTTTCCATAAGCACTGAGGGTGTCGAAGTCAAACACCCCATGGTCATGTAGGAAATCGATCCGAGATGTACTCCTGAGCTCCTGGCAATCTACTGTGAGTGATGGAGGGATATAACTGGAATCAGCTAGAACAAAAATCCAGTTGAGTCTCTTGCTAGTAGTGGAACTTCAGAGAACATATTTTGGATGGCAAAGGATAAAATGCTTTCTTGTTCATATAGAACTGATATATTAAAAAAAAAAAAAAAAAAGAAAGCCACAAAAACAAAGTATGATGCATTTCTCACCACAAAGGGATTCCAGTATAACAGAAAACAAAATCTCTGACTCCAAAAACGTTTCATATTTTTGAAAAAAAGTGTCTCAACTTTGGATGAAAACTCCAAAATCTAAATTTGCCTACAGAATAAAAATAATTTCATTTCAGAAGAACTGAAATGGAATTTCTCAGCTTCCTGCCTCACTCACCACAGAGCTGAGAAACCTGGACAGCCTGCGATCCTGGCCAGGCTTCCTAGTTTCAATCAAAACTTTCAGAACAATCAACACACTCCCAAAGAATTGATTCCACTGAATTTATATATTCAAGTGGAATTTTCAACTAGCTCTAGTGGTAACAACAGTTAAGTAGCCGGTAGATATACTCCCTACTTAACCTGATTTAGACATTGCACATTAAATTAAAGCTTCCTTAACACATTTTATAATGAGTGGCACAAACGATTATTCACTGCTAGCATAACCTCCTGGCAATCAAACTGAGACTCCTCTGGTTACCCAGTCATAGCAATATTACCACTATAAAATGCAAAACAAGAACAGTTTAGTTAAGCAGGTGTCAAAAGCATCAAAGACAGATTTCTTCATTGTGTCATCCACATTTCAGTGCCAACGATCTCCTCGCCCTCTCTCCTAAGGTTCAGAAGCACAGTTATCATTCTTGTAACACATGGACAGGACACTATGAAACTCATCAGAGGCACGTCTTAAAAATCAATTGAGAAAGACAAAAAGGAGTTTATGAAGATTAAACACACGACACAATTCCTTCTTCAAAGACAACTGCTCATTACCTTTTTAAGAACTGCTGACCAAGAAACACACATTTCCCACATGGGACTGCAAAGCACTACAAACTAGATCAGTAGGATTGTCCCCAGCAAGGATTGCTCTCGCCCACAAATGTTTCTAACCCTTTTTACAAAAGGATATGAGTGAAACTAGCAAACCTGTTGTGATCTGGCCCCACTTGTGTGTATTTATATTCTCCCTGGACCTTCTCCTTTTGGAAAAACTGGTTCAGACGTGCCTTGGCATTCTCCAAGGTCCAATTTCCATGAAGACCAGCATTTAAGTCCACTTCTTCTGACTCCAAGGTCTAATTTTGAAAACAATTTACATTTACTGGCTCTACTTGTAAAGTTTTGTTGCAAATATGTTTAAAACAAAAGTTTAAACTCAAGTTTCCTGAACAACAAGACAGTGGGCATAGAACAGTTCAGGAAATTTCTCAAGAAATCTGTCTTTAGCACCTCAAGAATATTTCTTCACACTTCCACAACAGAGAGTCTGTGCAAATAATATAAATGTTGATATGATCACACTCTAATCCTCAGTGTACTCAGAATTATTCCGTTACTGGTGTATGATGATACATTGTTTTACTAGAGTTAGCAAACGGCTGGATGTTAAGAGGAATCAGCTGTTTCGTTAACTGATAAATCTTCTGCCAGTTAAAAAGTTACAAAAAATACTGAACTCTAAAAATTACAAGCCTGACTAAACATGTTGGTCAAAAATTAATGGGACATGAGGGGTGAAAAATACTTGTTTCAGAGCTAAAATAGAATTAGATACGTCAACTTACAGCTTGTGCCTCCTGCTCCTCTTTCCTTGAGTAGTAATCCTTCAGATTGGCTCCACGGTCCCACTGAGCCCCACCATAGCTAGAGCTTCCAGCTCCAGCAGCTGGACCACCACCTAAGAAACAGAAAAGGTTAACATCTCTCCTAACGACTGAGAGATGCATGCTAGGAAATCAGGCACTCTGAAGAGGAAAAAGAAAAATGTGAATCTCTGTTAGCCATTCCTGAGAAATACTCAACTACTTTTAATTATTTTCTTTATGAAGAAACACAGAAGACAAAATACTACAGTCTAGACATAGATAGATTTAAAGTTAAAGATATTCAAAGTCTTACCTGTTTCATTCTTTAGAGCTAAATGTGGAGGAAGAGGACCTCCCAGAGAAGAAACACTTGCACCAGCATCTCCTCCTGCTTCAGGCACCATTCCATCTGGAACATCAACAACTCCAGCCTAGGGAAGGGCAACAGCCCATGAACTTGCCATCAACTTCATATCAAAAGAGCTTTTCAACATCCAAGTCAGAAAAGGAGCCATACAATTTAGAGATATACTTGTCATACAACAGTGCTTACATAAATTTTCATTTAAAAAGCTTGATTACTGAGCTAAACTCTTTCAGATGCACTCCTGAAACAACAATTTAACATTCCCATTTGCTTCAGAGGACAGGTAAAATGCGTATTTATGGCCCGTGGCTTATTTCTGTGATAAACAGAATACGCTGAATGCATTGTATAACTACACACAAATAACTGCTTAAAGAACACAATTAAGATGGCAAAACTCAAGTACTCAAAAGCTAAGGAATGCCAGGATTTAGGTTTGCTAGACAACTTTAATTCAGTCCCATTACATACATGCATTATGATAGCCTAATTAAGCAATCATATTTTCCAACAGGACCCTGTCGCCTTCAGTTAGATCTGCAAATGAATCACAGTTGTATAATGAAGGAGATCTGCCTGTAAGACACCTTTCTTCATTTGCTGTAGCAGTTGGAAAGTGTATACGTATTGCAGATTTCAGGTCACAGCAGGCCTAAGCACTCCCATAGCTATAGGACCTTCCCCTTAGCTTGGGGGTGGAGAGGGCAATGAACAGGACAACTGCATACTAGGACAAAAAAATAAAAAAATATAGGAATTGGAGTAAAGGTCAGAGGTTGAAAAAACAGGACCCCACCCCCATGCATCCATGGCACCTCCAAGATGCCCAAGCAGTCAATGGCCATTGCCCAGAAGAACTCTACTCAGATGACTTCACCAGGGATGAGAAGTAAATCTCAGAGATGTAGAGCATCCGCTGGTCCAAATTCCTCTTCCTGGTATGACGGATGGCCACCCTGGACAGTGCCATTGGAAGGTGCACAGTGAATCAGGCAGGGGATTAAAAGAAGGTAAATATAGTCTCATGGTTAGGGCAGATGAATGCTGCCAGGAAAAAAAAATTCTAGCCTTCCCTCTGCTAGAGAATCTATATGCTAGGCAAGTCACTTAAACCAAATTTTTCATGTGTGATCACTAAATGTATGTTGCTCAGCTTCTGAATGGTGGACTTAAAACGGCTAACCAATTTATTCATTGCATGAGGTTCTGACAAAGTGGTATTTGCTCACGCAGTAAATAAATTTGCTGGTGTTTAAGCGCTACAGTACTTCTCATTTGTTTTACTGAACAAGACTAACATGGCTGCCCCTTTGGAACTTGGTTTATAACAGTAACTATTCTAATAAATCAAGACCCAGGGCCTCAAACTGGGCATTCAAATGTAGCAAATACTCTTGACCCGAATCTCTCTTTGCCTTAATTTCCCATATATAATAAGACGACACTTTTCCCATGGGTAAAACAGATATCATAGAATCATAGGGCTGGAAGGGACCTCATAGGTCATCTAGTCCAACCCCCTGCCAGAGGCAGGACCAGTCCCACTAAACCATCCCAGTCAGGGTTTTGTCCAGCCGGGCCTTAAACACCTCCAAAGATGGAGATTTCACCACCTCCCTCGGCAGCTCATTCCAAGGCTTCACCACTCGCCTAGTAAAAAAGTTTTTTCTAATACCCAGCCTCGACCTCCCTAACCGCAACTTGAGACCATTGCTCCTCATTCTGTCCTCTGTTATTACTGAGAACAGTCGAGCTCCATCTTCCTTAGAGCATCCCTTCAAGCAGTTGAAGGTTGCTATCAAACCCCCCCTCAATCTTCTCTTCTGCAGACTAAATAAGCCTAATGCTTTCAGTCTTTCCTCATAGGGCTTGTGCTCCCGCCCTTTAATCATTTTGGTTGCCCTCCTCTGAACTCTCTCTAGCATGTCCCTGTCCTTTTTGTAGTGGGGAGCCCAAAACTGAACACAGTATTCTAGATGTGGCCTTACCAGTGCAGAATAGAGGGGAATGATCACATCCCTTGATCTGCTGGTAACACTTCTTTTGATGCAGTCCAGTATGCCATTGGTCTTTTTGGCAGCAAGAGTACACTGCTGACTCATATCCAGCTTCCCATCCACCATGACCCCCAGGTCCTTTTCTACACTGCTGCTACTTAGCTGAAAGTTTCCCAGCCTGTAGCAGTGCATGGGGTTTTTTCGTCTCACGTGCAGGATTTTACACTTGTCCTTTATTGAACCTCATATATAATAAGATGACCATCTCACTGAGCTTTCTCATGTGCTGCCAATCCTGTCTATACAATAGCAGGGCTTGAAAAATTCACTTACTAGTTGCAAGCATGAAGTTTTCCCTGATGAACAGGAAAATAAAAGCCATCAATTTCTTCTAATCATGAATTTTAATTGAAAAATAACTTTCACATCTACAGGGTCTAGGCTCTAGCCACACAGAAACTGTACAGTACTTTTTGCCTGGGTCTACAGACTGCTCCAATGTCTTAGCACAGCTATGAGCAACAGACCAAGAGACAAGGTTGCCATCAATTTACAGCTGATATTCAGAGTTCTGTGGCAAAGAAGTGAAACTGACATACTTGTCACTCTCACACTGCCATTGCTTGGCCAGGATACAACCAGTGCCAGTGGTGTTCAAAGGGAAAGATGACCCAAAGGCAGCTGAAAGCCACAGTTTCACAGGAAAAGAGCAAGATGGCAGAGTACCTCAAACCCATGACTGCTTTCATTACAGCATGCTAAAAAATTCCCTATAACGCTATTAGAACAGTCATAAAAGACTAGGTCCTGCAATTTCCTCCAGTACCACTAGATTAAAAGAACCTTGTCCCTTGCACATGTAAACCACTCATTCAATGTAGCCTCATCAGTCTCTAGCGATGCTGGTGGTTACAGATGCTGACGAGTTTGGCTAAAAGCCTGGATCTTTCACCTCAGCTCTTTACTAGGTCTTTTACCTTTGCCCTTCTCAAAGCAATGGGTCCTGCATTTACACGCAGAGGTCCCGGTTTATTCTCTGATGTGAGAAACCCACTCTGCAGCACAGCATAAGGAGTTACCTCCCCAGAGAATCAAATCCCTTCTTCTACATGACAGATGGAAATGAAGACACTTACCCCTAAAGCTGGAACGTCTTCACTCTTGATTTCATTCAACCGAACTAAGTAATTAAGGAAGTCCCTAGCAGCATTGCTTTGTGCATCTTTCTTGTTTGTGGAATTGCCCATTCCGGTGTAGTTAAAACCTTCCACTCGAACCTAGAACAGACAAATAAATAAATTCTCAGAATCATCCCAGGGGAGAGGGTTTCCAAAACAAAGCCTCACTACTTAAACACCAAACCAATTCCAACAGACTCTTGATGAACATGGAATCCCAGATGATTACAATTGTTCTCCTCTCCTTCAAGCTCCCCTTCTGCCTAAGCATTCTCCACTATGATTCACTCTCAGGTCTCAACTTTTTAAGTGCTATCGGCTTTTTGCAATAAGAATGGCGATACTGGGTCCACCAATGGTCCGTCAAGCCTGATATTCTGTCTCCTGACAATGGCCAAGGCCAGGTGCTTCAGAGGAAATGAATAGCACAGGTGATCATTAAGTGATCCTTGTCCTCTTGCCCATTCCCAATTCTGGCAAACAGAGACTAGGGACACTTCAAAGCATGGTTTTGCATAGCTGCCCATCAATGGGCCTATCTCCCATGAAATTATTTTGTTCTTTCTGGAACCCTGCTGTAGTCTTGGCCTTCACAACATCCTCTAGCAAAGAGTTCCAGAGGCTGACTATGCATTTGTGAAGAGATACTTCCTTTTATTTGCTTTAAACCTTCAGCCTATTCATTTCATTTCGTGATCTGTTCTTCTTGTGTTATAAGGAATAAAAAAAAAATTCCTTTAAAAAAAAAAACAAAAAAAACTTTATCCACATCAGTCCAGATTTTATAGACCTCTATCATATGTCTCCCCGCCCCACCTTTAGTTGTCTTTTTTCTAAGCTGTAAAGTCCAAACCTTACTAATCTTACATATGGAACCTGTTTCATACATAATCTTTTTTGTTGTTGTTGTCCTTTCCTGCAACTCTTCTGAATTCAATATATCTTTTTTGAAACGGGGTGACCAGATCTGCAGACTATTCAAGATGTGGGTGTATCAGGGATTTATAAAGAGGAAATATAATATTTTGTCATTACATATCCCTTTCATAATGATGTCCAACATTCTAATAGCTTTTTTGACTGCTGCCGCACACTGAGTGGATGTTTTCAGAGATCTATCTGCAGTGATTCCAAGATCTTTTCTTGAGTGGTAATAGCTAACTTAGACCTCATCATTTTGTGTTGACAGCTGGGATTATGTTTTTCAATATGCATTACTTTATATTTAAAAACATTGAACTTCACCTGCTTTTTGTTGCCCACTAACCCAGTTTTGTGCCTTTGGCCAGGTTTACACTTGCTGTGGAATTCGGTGGCAGCTGAAGGGAAAAACGCAAGCTACAAAAAATAACTTGCATATCTCCCTTCGACTTCCTACCACCTACTTAACTGCAGCTTCTCCACTGAGCTGAGTGAAGGGGAAATGTCCTCCCTTTGATTCAGTGCTACTCTTCTATCTTTTAATTTCTGTTTAACTCACTTCCTCATTTTTCAGTAATTCTCCTTTCTGAAATTAAATGGTACCATGGGGGGTTTTGGTACTCCCTTTCTCCCCCACTGCGGCTGCAGAGATGTTAAATATTAATATAGCATGGTCCCTATTTTCAAGTGGCTCAGCTACAATCACCTCTTAAACAAGACTCCATGCTCCAGTTAGGACTAAATCAAGAATAGCCTTCCTCTTGAGGGTTCCAGGACTAGCTATGCCAAAAAGCAATCGTCTAAAGTGACAAGAAACTAGTTCTGAGGTTTGGTTGATTGAAGCGTCTCTACCTCCCATCCTGATGTGACATGTACCCAATCACCACGGTGGTACAGATGAACCTCAGAGTCACAAACATCTCCAGAACAGAACAAAACATGGATTGTTTCTGTGCTTAAACATTTTTCTTTGTCATAGTAAAAGATGTATTAAGTCAGTGTTCCACTGTAAACATCTGAAAAAACAAACAAGGAGCCCCGGGGCACTTTTAAAGACTAAAAAAATTTATTTATAGCATGAGCTTTCCTGGGAGAAAATCCTACTAACACAGCTACCCTTTTGGAACTTGTCAGGAAGCACTAAAACATTTCCCTACCTTACCTTTTCAATTTTTTTCTTTCGTATAGCATGCCTTGACAAATGTGCTGCACACCTATGGTCTAGCCCAAAACCTAAGATGCCTATACTTGCAGCACATCAGAATGGCTGCCGCTGCCAAAAACCACCACCACCAGTTCTGCCTGCAGTGCAGAACGAAGAAGCCCTTACCAAGAGAAAAATACAGACAGTGCCAACAGTTCTGGCAGTTGTGCGACAGCACTACTGAAGGTGCTGGTGTGGGTTTTTTTTCCCCCCCCCTTCTTCTTAAAGACACCAGGTGATCACCTACATGTAAATACCACAGCACAGCTAGGCACCACAGTCAAATTTCTGGGGACTATGGCCACCTAGCACCCAGGATTTGTCAAACTCTGTCCTAATGGATGCCTCTGTCCAAACCACATGCTCCTCCACCTGTCCACCTTTCTCCAGCATCAGCCAGCAACTCTATGTTTACTGCTCGCTACTGCCCCCCAATTTGTTCTTTTCTGTGTAGACAAAAGTCACTCTGGGTGTCAATATTCTAAAGCAGTGGTTCCCATCCCGTGGTCCGGGGACCCCCAGGGGTCCGCAGACATGTTGCAGAGGGCCCATGGAGCCTCTCCCTATTGGGGCCAGAATCCATCTACAGCCTTAATGCTCCCCGCCAGAACTGCCTCTCCCTGCCCATGGCCAGATCCTGGCAGGGGAATGGAGCCATGGCAGCTCCCCGGCAGGGGCAAGCACAGGGGACCATAGCTGCCCTGGCTTGGCTCCCCAGCAGCATGGGCAATGGTGGTGGCAACACTGCTTGTCAGCTGCCCAGTGATGCAGGCCAGATTACACAATCAGCCAAGCGGGCTGCAAAGGTGTTTTTAACAAAAAAAAAGTGGTTGCCAGCCTGCAAAAGGTCAGGCACCACTGTTCTAAAGACTCTATTGGGACAACACCTGCCGCTGAAACCACAGCTGTGATGCTGGGGTTGTTTCGCTGGTTGCCTCAACGAGTCCTTTGAGCTCTAGCTCAGCTAAGCGTGGACGGGCCGCTGGGCTGGTCCCAGGCAACTAGAAGCAGTATTCATCCCAGGACTTGAAACTGGGGGGCTGTAGGGGTGCTTGCTAAATTGGTGTAACACTCTTACTCACTGATAACCAGGGAAGTGTTGGGATATTCAGGGTGTAGAGGAAGGTGTGGCGAGTATTCGGGGTGCTCACTAAATTGGTCTAACACTGTAACTAGCCGATAACTGGCGGCGGGGATGAGAAACTAGGGGAGGGTAAGGGAAACCCCAGGCTAGGAAGCAGCCGGCACGTGGGCGTAGCTCGAGGAGCGGCCCAGCGCGAGCAGCTGAGGAACCTCGCCCGCCCCCTTCACTCCCATGGGTGCGGCCCCGCCCCCCTCTCTGTGGAGACGGGCCGGGCCCAGGCGGCGGCGCGGTCACGACGCCAACTCGCCAGTCACGGCGCGGAGATGCCGCCGGGGCCGCTCCGACGGGCGCGCCCGAGCCCGCGCCAGGCCCCGCACCTCGCACGTGAACTTCTGCCGGTTCTTGTTGCCCACGGCGCGGATCTCGTAGTTCGGCGTCACCTTCCTCTTGCCGCACCAGGCGTACAGGAAGTTCTTGACGTCCCCCATGGCGCGGACCCCACGGGGACGGCGCGGCCCTGAACGCCTCTAGCCCGCGGCGGCAACCGCGCTCCTGTGACAACAACGGGGCAGAGGAATGGGGAAAGCGCAGCACGGCGCATGCGCACAAACACGGCGCAGGCAAACGCAACGGTGCCGCGCGCCCTATCGGGTGCCTCGTCTTGCCTCAGCCCCTCGTGGTCGCGCATGCGTACGGGCCTTTCCCCGCCCACAGAGGGCGGCATCTGCCTCCTGCGGCAGCTTTGGGGACGCCGGGTGTCGACCGTTACGCGATCCCCGCCGTACGGCATCGGCATTGGCTGGGCTAAGGGGGACGCCTGCCGAGCGACGCAAAATGGCGGTCGTGGTGCGCATGCGCATAAGGTGAGGCGGGGCTGGGCGGTTGCTGGCCTCAGCCGGGGGGGCCCGTAGGCTTCCCGCCACTTCTAGGAGAACAAGGTGGGGAAGGGCAGAAATCACAGTGTGAGACACAAGCTGTATTAAAAATTTCCAAAGGGGCAGTCCTGTTAGTCTAGTCTAAAACAAAACAAGGAGGTGGGTGGCACTTAAAAACTAACAGATTTATTTTTTGCATGAGCTTTCGTGGGAGGAAAAGTCCCACTTTGTCAGAGGCTTCAAAGCATCTGATGAAGTGGGACTCTTCCTCCCACGAAAGCTCATGCGAAAAATAAATCTGTTACTCTAAGTGCCACGTGACTCCTCGTCCCTCCCCCCCCATTAAAAGCCTGTCAAGAATAAACCTCTATCAGCTTTATTTTATGCACCATCCATGTAAAAGGCAGGAGATGAAAAATGAGGGTTCAAGACTTTTGCAGATGCATGGCCAGGACTACCATCATGCTGAGACCAAGGGAGGAAGGGAGAGTGCAGTTGTGGGGGGGGAGGAAGGGATTATAAATGTCCGTGTGAAACATCCACCAGCACCATTTTTCATCCCAGATGGAGGTTGATGAGGAGTCTGCCACTGGAGGTGGAGACCAGGCAGCTGTAAAGGGGTGGTGGGGCTGAATTTTTCAATGTACAAACCAAGACAAAGAGCTGGGTGTCAGTATAACCAGAGCATCTTCCAAAACTTGGGAGGTGTGTAAGCTAAAATGTCTGATCACCTTTCATAGGGGGAGAAAGTTTGACACTGAGGTGCAATAAAACCTCAACCCTGCTAGAAGTTGAGCAATCTAACTTTGATCCATCTAGTGTTGTCAGACATGCTTAACTTTTAGCAGGCGAGTAGACCCATCTAACTCAGACCATCTGTGCCCTTGAAGTTAAGTATTTGCTTAAAGGCTTTGTTTGCTGGGTTGGGGCCAGAGTGAGCAGCCACTAAGAGGGAGTAGGAGGGAAACCAAAACTTGGTAGAACAGTACTTTAGTGATGTTTCTAAAAGGTGTAATCTCATCCTGTGCAATGTCCTCAATGGACTGCACCTAACCCTGCTAGTTAAGTATGTTAACTGGAAATTTCAGTCTCATTAAGCAAAGAAAATGCAGTACTACTTGTGCAGTTACTGTAGCCCTGTGGTCTCAGGCCATTGGAGGGATAAGGTGAGTGAGGAGATACCTTTTACTGGATCAGCTTCTGTTATTAGGGAGTCAATTTTGAAGCTTACACAGAACTTTTCTTCAGTCTGGGAAATGGTACTTGTTGTCACAGATGTATTGCACCTTGTATTTAGCTGGGACATGCAGAGTCTCCCCTTGCTTAATGAAGCTGAAACTTCTAGCTAATATAATTAAATACCATGGTTATTATATTGCTCCACTGAGTTGAAAGGACATTCTGATTACAAATTTAAAATACTTTACCCCCCCCCCTTTCACTGTAATTGTAAGAATATAAGAATAGTTGTACTGCATTATTCCAACTGTCCATCTAGCCTAGTCTTCCAACAGTTGCCAGATCCTTTAGGGGGAACGAAGAAAACAGGTGATCACCGAGTGATCTGTCCCGTTGCCCATTCCCAGCTTTTGGCAAACAGAAGCTAGGAACATTTCAGAGGATGCCTAATAGCCAGTGATGGCCCTCCCATCCATGAACTGATCTAGTTCTTTTTTAACCCACCTAACCCCTAGTCTTGGCCTTCAAAATATTCCCTGTCAAAGAATTCCATAGGTTGACCGCACTGTGAAGAAATGCATCCCCTTTTGTTCATTTTAAACCTGTTGCCTATTTCATTTAGTAACATTTGGTATTTTAGCTAGACGTTTTAGAATGCCAAACACAAGCAAGATCCTTGAGATTAAAAAGGTAGTAGGTAGCAAATATTATCAGGGCATGAACTATGCTAAAGTGAACAATTGATGGAAACCACTTTTGACCCTTTGCTATCTGAAAGGAAAAAACACAGTTCTATTTCTGGCTCCACTTCAGATAGTAGAAAAACAAGGTATTCACATCTTCTCTAAAGGATGAGGCTCAGAATTGGATACAGTACTCCAGCTGAGACTTCACCATTGTTGAGTAGAGCAGGATAATTACTTCCTGTCTTACAACAAACCTGTTAATAAACCCCAGAATGATATTAGCCTTTTCCACAACTGTATCATGTTCTTGACTCATTCAATTTGTGATCCACTGTTATTCCCACATCCCTTTCAGCAGTACTTTCCCAAGCCAGTTACTCTCCATTTTATAATTGTCTTTGATCTTTCCTCCCTACATGAAGTCCTTTGTACTGTTTTTATTAAAAAGAGTTCTTCAAACCACACGAAAACCCAAGAACACTCTCCAGTTTTCCAGTGACATGTAGAGAGAACAGACCGGTGGTGTTAGGATTCATGGCAGTTTGGAAGACAGTGCAGATCAACAAGCAACTGAAGTGAATTGAGGCAGGTCTAATTTTCCCCATGTTTCAGTTCTAGAGGAGAGTAGATCATGATCCTGCTGGCATGTTCATGCTTAAAACTTTACTCATACCAAAAAGGCCCATTAACTTCAGTAGGACTACTTACAGCGGTAAAGTAAAACGTGCTTAAGTGCTGGCAGCATCTAGTTCTAAAATAATCCTCCTGAGGAGGCATGAAAGGAAGGGAAAAAGGTAATTTTTGAAAGACTATAAAACAGCCCACTTCTCCATCCACCTCTGCCCCTCTAGAGCATTTTTCCAAAAAACAAATAGAGAAGCAGATTTTTAACAATGCTTTTATGATCACTAAGAAAATATTCAGAAGTTTCATTGAAGTGTTAAACAAAATTTTCTTAATTCTTAATTTAATATCTAGAGATATTTATACACACACAGATGCTTAAAAATACTAAACCAAAAGAATGAAATAATTAGTCTGTTAGAAATGTTACTCAACTGAAGATCTCTTTTAGATGCATTATATTTCTATATATTAAAATATGCAGAAAGCAAGTAACAGTGTATTGTTATGTGCATAGCATTGGGACAGCAATCAAGGACCTCATTTGGATTAGAGAGAAACTAAAAAAAACACAGTGAAGTAAAAGCCCTTAAGGAAAACACAGTAGAGTTCACCTAAAATTTCTGAATCCAAGAGTTGGTACAGTTTCATTCTTTCCTATGATTTTTGTCATGCTGGTCCTCTGAACTCTTGCTCCAATCAACGGCTGGTTGTGCTAGGAACAACTGCAGACATGCAGTAGTCTTCAGCTATTTTAGAGGCCACCTTCTTCTGTGTTTGACCAACCAGGGTAGCTTACCTTCATGCCTTATATATTCAAGAGAAAAATCCTGACAATTGTCTAACCCAATCTGGGTTTTTACAGTTAGCATTCTGCAGATGGAAAGTCAGATTATTGAATTGTGACTCTGTAGATTACTCAGAATCCTTGGCTACTAAAATAACAGATTACCAAGGTTCTCAGATCTGATTCTCCCTGATTTATACTTTGTGCATTCATTCTTACTTGAGCAAAATGGGTGTCAAATGCTAACAAATCAAAATTCTCTAGGCACATAGATAGTAGCATTTTGCTAGGGTGTAAACAACTACACACAGCAAGAAGCAGCAGAGCATTAGACTCAATCAGCAATAAATGACATTTGTAAGAAGTGGTACTGCCACGTAGAACAGCTGGTTCAATTCATGTTCCATCTCTGGTGTACTGCTTTAGCTAGCACATGCCAGGAACAAGATGGAGAAAGTGACTTCTCTCTCAAAAAAGTTACTTAAAGTTTTTGTCTGAGGAAATAGAGGAAGAACAAGAAAATGGAGAGGTGAGATAAAGGGAAAGATGCTTATGGAAGAATGTCTTCTGGAAGTTCTGAGGCTGGGAAGTCTCTAGGGCTATGTCAACATGTAGAAGGTTAGTTTGAATTAACCTAATTCAAACTAATGATGATTAGTTTGATTTTAGTTAATTCAAATTAACATGGCCACACTAGAAAAACAAAATTCAACTAGCATGTCTATGCAGAGGACTTGCTAGTTTGAATTAGAACGGCACCATGGGAGGTGCGGCAAGATGGCCCCCAAGAAGGGCCATGCTCCCACCCAATATATAGAAAGAGGAAGGCACCCTTGGAGAAAGAAGGTCAAAAATCATTAATTTGAATTAATGGTTAGTTTGAATTAACACAGCTACATTGGGTTAATTCAAACGAATAAGTTTGAATTAACCCTTACTTTGAAGTTAAATGAGGTTTTATAACTTCAAAGTAAGCTTTCATTAATTTGAACTAAGGAATTCCTTAGTTTGAATGAATGAAAGTCAATGTAGCCATGCATTAATTTAATTCGATTAATTTGAATTAACTTGTAAGTGTAGTATACCTTAGATGAGTCATCAAACTGATTCTTTTTACTCACAGGGTAAAATGAGGGTTTTGTAGGTTTGTGACATAATAGTGGCCATGTCTACATTGTAAAAGCTAAGTCAACTTTATTAAGTCGACTTAATAAAGTCTATTTAAAGTTGACTTTAAGTAGACGTTATTAAGTCAACTTTATAAAGTCGACTTTAAATGGGTGCCCTGGCTTAAGTCGACTTTATAAAGTCGACTTAATGGCCCCACTGCACTAAGTTGACTTTATTAAGTCGACTTAGTGAATCCACATTGCCTTAAGTCAACTTAATAAAGGTGACTTAATGGTAAAGTCAACTTAATAAGTGGACCTTATAAAGTTGACTTTACTGGACCCTAAAGTCAACTTTATTGCCCTGCAGTGTAGACAGGGCTCTGTTTAAGTCGACTTAAGGGCCCTTAAGTCGACTTAAACACATAGTGTAGACGTACCCAGTTGCACTAACATACCAGGTTGAGCAAAAGGATGGTGTCATGTCAAGAGTACAAAAGACATTATGATACTGAGATGTGAGTGAAGTGAACAAAAGCGTGCATGAAGGAACACAGTTGGGACTGTCATAGCTGAAGGGAAGTTGAAGTCAGAGAGAAACAGGCCATGTCTACATGCACAGTACTACAGAAGCATCAGTGCAAATGCACCACTGCAGTGCATCTGGTGAAGACGCTCTATCTCAATGAATGGCAGGAGCTACATCAGTAGGAAAGCTCCTCCTGCCAGTACAGCACTGTGCACACAACTGCATATGTCAGTATAAGTTATGTCGCCTGGGGGGGGTATTATTCACACTGAACAACATAAGTCATGCTGACATGGGCTATAGCATAAACATAGCCAGAGACAGTATTCTTCCCTTTCCAGAGAAATGCACAGTCAGGCAACCTTTCTCCTCTTCCTAAGCAGAATCAGACTCCTATTCTGAGGGCTAGTCTATAGTGGGAACTTACACTGGCATTGCTACATCTCTCAGGAGTAAGAAAAGTCTACACTCTGAGAGATGCATCTATGCAGATCTAACCCCACCATCAATGAAGGAATTCTGTCAGCATAACTACCACCTGAGTCAGGTGGATTACTCACACTGGTGGGAGATCCCCTTCCAAGTAGCGTTTATCATATAACGTTGTAGTGGTGCTGCTATAGTATTTTCAGCCTAGACATACTATCATCAGTTTGCTTTTTTTGAGGGATACCTAGCCTCTGAATGACACGAATTCAAATTCCAACCATCTGAAAATCCTGATAATCTGAATTAGCAGTGCCATGCGTTTACTGTTCCTCAGTTAGCTGCTGAGCGCCAACTACTGGTGGTTCATTTAAACACATAGGGGATACACTGTTCATTCAGGTAACTACACTGTGGGAACCCAGTGGTGGAGAGGGAGGGAGGCAGCGGGGGAATAGCTGCAGGAGACAGGAAGCTCCTTGCTCCCATATGAGCACTTGCTGGCACAGAGAGCTGTGGAGGAGGAAACTGGATGGACCCCTCACTACAGTATTTGTGCTGGTGCCTGTGAAGCCCTGGGCAACCAAGGAGGATCCTGTCTCCTGCTGCTACTTCTCCTCTACTTCCTTCCTTTTCCGTCTTCCACATTCCTTTTTGTCTCTCTTTTTTTCCCATTTTCATTCTCCCCTCCACCCTCTGGGACAGCCTCACTGTGGCATGAACCTGTCTTCACTACAGCCACTCAAGCAGCACAGTGTGGAGCTGCAACCATGTTGCTGTAGTGTCACAGTGCAGCCACTTCCTGCAGTGACAAGGTGGTTTCCCATTGATGTAGGTAATCCACTCTGAAATGCAGGTGCTAGACTGATGAAGAAATTCTTCCATCAACCTAGCTAGGTCTACACTGGAGGACAGGGCATCTTAATAACATAGCTATGTCAACCAAAATTTCATGTGTGGCCCAGGTTGTGCAACTGCAGCTAAAAACAGTACTTCCAAGGCCTTCAGCTAACTGGCTGTTCACATCAATGAATGTCCACTGGACCATTCAGATAAGCAGCATTCACCTGCATTGTAAGGTTCCACCTTTTGGTAAAGCTAAAGGAAAGAAAGCAAGACATAGGGTAGCAAGGCCACCCCTGAGAAGAACCCACTTCTTACAAATTCCATGATGGAAGTTTCATTAAGTCCGTGTGTCACCCCAGGAGAACACTTCATGTGAAACAAAATCACAAAAACAGATGCCCCAAACCTCCAGATCCACATTAATCTCAGAATCAACTGCTGGTCAGGCTCTCCAGTTTGGCTTTTGCTTTCTCAATAAAATCCTGTGAGGCACTCAGGAGTGGAAGCCGTGGGGGACCCATTGGAATCCCTGATGCAAAAGTCATGATAGCTTTAGTCTGTGCAACTCCAAAACCTAGGCATACAAAAGAAAAAAGCAGGTTACTTAATTATATCACTTAAATACAATCTGGTCACTACTATTGAAGTGTTTAAAATCCCAAATGCATGAATTATTCCAGCGCTTGTGAAGTACCAGAAGAATCTAAATGCCCAGAAAGTAGAAAAAATTTAGTTAGCAAGTGATGTTCGCAGACAGAAAACAGAATTAATATCCCTTCTCTATTACAGTACAAACCAACCTTTTATCTACAAATATTTTCCTTCAGCATGCCCTCAGGTACAATATTTCCTTAGATTAAGATACATCATCTAGCCCTCAGCCCAACAAACACAATCCAGGAATTGAAAGCCCAGCCACATCCTTTGTGGTTTCCATGCAGTATCAGCAGTAATACAAATTCTATGTCTGGAGTGGCATCTGGTCAGAGTACTCTCTGTGTCAGCATGATAAACCACCTCTGTGAGCAGCGGAAGCTACATTGGCGGGAAATGCTCTCCCACCAACATAGCACTCTGCACATGAGCACTTACATCAATGTAACTTATATTGCTGGTGGGGGGACGGGACCGGACATCTTTCACGCCCCTGTTGATATAGGCTGTAAAGCAGACAGTCTCAGAATAACTGATGTGGCAAGTGGGCTTGGGAAGGAAAAGTGGATAGAATCAGATAAGAAACTCAAATATAACAAAAGCAGGAGAGAACTTTATTATTATTTTTATTTTTTTGAAGTTGGGGAATGTGTCAGAGGCCATAGAGGAAGAAGGGAAGGGTTAGTGAAAGCTCTCTGGCCATGCTCAAGCCTGATCACATCTGCTGGTGCTGGCTTGAATTATGTCTTTCCTCTTGCAAGATCTTTCAGAAGGGAGCCTCTCAGGCTGCAGGGACCTGGGAGTTTCAGTGATATTCAGGAGTTTTCCGTCCACATTTTGCAACACAGTGAGGGAAGAAGATATTGCAACACCTACCTAGTTTGAATACGAAGCTGAGAAATTCTCCAGTACAGAACTAGAAGAGAAACAGACAAAAATTTTTATTCACACTTCTTCATACATATAAGAAGTATCTATCTTACAAGCTTTGAATGCTTGTAAAACAATTATATAATACACACAGTGAAGGGAAAGTCTCCAGGACTTTCCCTTGCCTTCCTACCTAATCAACTTACTCTAGTCCCCAAAGCACAAAATCACTCACAGATCCCATCTCCCAATAAATCATTCCCACTAAAGTCACCTTTATCATTCAACCTGGCCCCTTAACTCAATACTCTGAGGAAACTGAAGGCTAGTCTACACTTAAAACTTAGGGTTGGTGTTGCTGGATTGACTGAGTGGCAGTGGAGACCCGCTCAGTTGATCCTGAAGTCAAGGGTGCTAATGCACTCTCACAAAAAAATTACTGTTGTGTCAACAGGAGGCCATTTCCTGTCAGTACAGCATAGTGGTGATGCCATAGTAAGCAGAAGTTAGGAAGTCAATGGGAGATACGCAAGCCACTCTGTGTAGCCCACATATCTCCTGTTGACTGCTGCCGAATTTCACTGGCAATGTAGACCAAGCATTACAGCAGCACAGCTATATCGATACAGCTGTACTGCTGTAGGAGCAGTTGAGTAGCTGAGTTTATGTAGCGCTCTCCCACTGACATAATAAAACCACTTAAACAAGTGCCAGTAGTTAGGTTGGTGGAAATAGCATCTCCCACTGACCTAGCACTGTCCTCACAAGCTCTTATACTGCCAAACTCATGTTGCACACAGCTGTGTTTTTTCACATCCCTGAGTGACAAAGGTTTGCTAGCATTAAGTGATAGTGCAGACAAGGTGTTATGCCCTGTGCCCTTCCAGAAAGGAAATCATTTCCAGATCATGCCCCCATCCATCCGCCACCAGTCCCTCCCTTTTAGAACAAGGAGGAGGGGTGCTCCAGCTGCCCAAGACTGATATCAAATTGTGTATCATTTGCTTGTTGACTACTCCAGTGGTTCTCAAACTTGGTGACCCCATTCACAGAGCTAACCTTTAAGTGTGACCCCCTTACCCTCATGGGCAACCCCCCCATTGCCCTGATCCACAGAGACACCCGTTCCTTTGTTCCTGGTCCCTGTGGGATCCCCACTCCCCCTTCACCCCCAAGTACTGCATGCACAGACCAGGTGATATTACCAGCAGATCAAGGGATGTGATCATTCCCCTCTATTCTGCACTGGTAAGGCCACATCTAGAATACTGTGTTCAGTTTTGGGCTCTCCACTACAAAAAGGACAGGGACATGCTCAACAGAGTTCAGAGGAGGGCAACCAAAATGATTAAATGGCTGGAGCACAAGCCCTATGAGGAAAGACTGAAAGCATTAGGCTTATTTAGTCTGCAGAAGAGAAGATTGAGGGGGGATTTGATAGCAACCTTCAACTACTTGAAGGGATGCTCTAAGGAAGATGGAGCTCGACTGTTCTCGGTAATAACAGAGGACAGAATGAGGAGCAATGGTCTCAAGTTGTGGTTAGGGAGGTCGAGGCTGGATATTAGGAAAAACTTTTTTACTAGGCGAGTGGTGAAGCCTTGGAATGAGCTGCCGAGGGAGGTGGTGAAATCTCCATCTTTGGAGGTGTTCAAGGCCTGGCTGGACAAAACCATGACTGGGATGGTTTAGTGGGAGTGGTCCTGCCTCTGGCAGGGGGTTGGACTAGATGACCTCTGAGGTCCCTTCCAATCCTATGATTCTATGATATTGCTGCTTGATCCCCTCTCCAACATTACTCCACCATGCACACTGCCCTAGGGGACTGTGGGTGGGTGAGGAGCAAGGAGCAATACTTGGGCTCCCTGCCATGCCAGTCACTTCCCCATGTAGGCTATGTAAAGGGAGGGCAGAGAGCAGCAGCTGCTGATGTTTGCCTCACGGCATAGGTGGGGAAGTGACCTGGATGCAAGCAGCCTTAATGTTGCTCCTCCTTTCCTCCCCTCACTGTCCCCTTGAAGGGCACGGGGGAATGTAGTATCCAGCAGTATCCATGTGTCACTGTTCACCTCTGAGTCCATGCTCCTCTGCCAGGAGGAAGCAGGGAGGCTCACAGACCTACACTTGACCAGGATCGGGGCTCACAGGCCCATGGCTGGCAGTGCTTCAAGCTTACAGCCCCATGCCTCATCAGGATGGGAATTAACAGCTTGCGACCCCCACTTTCAGAACCTATAGGATACACCATAGCTCAGACCTCTCTCTAGGTGATCTCTGACCTGCTGAGCAAGAAGGGTAACAGCAGTGAAACCCTGTATGGTGGGGAACCCTCAAAGCAGAGTACCATGCCTATGGCTCTCTAGGAAGAAAGGCACCCAGCCAGTCAAGAATGGATCTTCAACTCCTACTAGGGGCCTCAAACATGTCAGCAATATCCTGTGGTCAACAGCATCATAGGCAGCTGACACAGGTAAAATAATCATCATGTACACCCAATCTTTACCCACTGCCAGGCAAAAAGTGACTAATGTAATCAGTGCAGTGCAATCTCTGAAGCCAAACTGACTGCTGTCCAAAAGAATACCAGATCTCAACACAGCCATCCCAAATTTCCCCCAAAAGGGGAGAGTCAGTACAGGCAGGATTATTTGTGTTAGGCAATGGTTTCTTGAACAGAAGCCTCAATGGCCCTCCTGAGAATTTCTTTCTTGAAGGAAGATGTTGACAATCTTTGCCAGCAGCAGCAGGCGTGTTTCTCCATTGTCTTTTACTAGCCAAGAAGAACAAGTCCAGTTCCCAGGCTGCACCCAAGACTATATTATTGGGTTGTTACAACTTTCCTTTTTCTGTCTCCCAGCAGAATATTACCCAATAAACTGCAGGTTACTGCAGCTTCTCTTTAGGCCCACAGTTCAATCTCAGTTGTGTGAGAGAAGAAGCCGAAGAAGAGGGACAAAGGAAAGAGGTGAAGCCTGGTTCAGTTCAGCCTACCTTAGCCTCCTTTTTCCACAAGCAACAGATGAGGCAGTAGCAAAGAACTATCTAGGGCAGTGGTTCCCAAACAGTGTGCCAGGGCACACTGGTGTGCTGCAGGAACACCCAAAGTGCGCCACGAGCATGCCCAAGAGCTGGAGTCAAGGTTCCCTTCCTGCTCAGCCCAGGCACCTGGGCTGTGCAGGGCTGGGAAAAGGCAAGGGTTAAAAGTAAGGGGGAAGGCACTGGAACACAGTTCCAGGGTCCCCTATTTTTTAGGCAGACAACATTCTGGCCTTCTAAAAATAGAGGAAGGCACTAGAATGGGGAGTTCCATGGGTCCCCCTAAAAATAGCAGGAGCAGCCCCAATGCACCATTCAGGTGGCTCCACCTTAAACCTGGCTCCACCTTAAGCCCAGCCAGTAGAGAGCTGGGGGAGATGGGGAGTGTGTGAATCTCCCCCTGCATAGGGGAGCAGCTTTTGTCAGCCAGCCTGCAAACAGCCCAGGTAAAGGCTTTGGGGGGGGAGGGCTGCTAGGGGTTGTGTGGGGCAGGTGTGTGTGTGTAGCAGAGGTGGGTGGGAGTGGATGTGTATGAGAGGGTGTGTAGCTGGGGTTGTGGGGTGGCTGTGTATGGGGTGTAGCTGGGGGCTGGAAGCCTAGTTCTGGCTCCTGCACTGATGGGAGGGTCCATCACAGGCAGAACGGGGCTGGGAGAGAGGAGGATGGGACCCACTGGGGTGGGAAGGAGCAGCGGTGGGGTGAGGATTTGCCCTGGGTGGCAGGGAGCCACTGTGGAGAAGGGGGAAGTGGGTGCTGTGCCATGCTCCCCTGCCCTACCTTCCCATTCCCCCACAAAGCCACTCCTGTTCTCCCTTCTTCTCTTGTCACCCTTGTGCTGTTCCCCACATGGCTGCCCTTGTCCTCTTTTGTCACCCCTGCCCTGCTGTGCTTCGCTACACACACTCACTCCTGCCACTGCACACGACTCCTGACCTCGCCTATTTTGCCACCCCTGCTCTGCTATCCCTACTACCCCACATAGCAGTATTTCTGAAACACTGTGCCATGGTTCATGAATATTCATAAGTAATTTGTTAATTTGAATATTCATGAGTCTTTGAATGGTGGTGTGCCTCAAAAAATGTGAAGGTATCAAGGTGTGCCACTGCAGAGAAAAGGTTGGGAACCACTGATCTAGTGGTTAAAAAGAGGGTGGATTGGCAATGACCCATCCAGAATGATTAAAAGAAGAGGGTCCCCACCCCTTCACACAGACTGGGTACTGAGACCTAAGGTTGGACAGTGTTTGAAAGCTTATCAACCAGCAAGGGTGTGCTCAGCCAGGTTAGAAAGACCTGAAGCACTAGAGACTAGTCAGAAGGTAGCTGTGCGTGGATGTGTGAGAAGGGAAAAGGAAGAAGGGTGAAGAACATCAACTGGAAATGGGACAAGAGGATCCTATAACAGGTTCTGCCCAGGGCCAGATCAAGGCCCGGGGGCTGCCCATCCCACTGGGGCCCTCACATTGCAGTGGTGCCCTGCCTGAGAGGTAGGGAGCCCAGCCCACCAGTACTGGGGGTGCAGTGTCAGGGTCCCCAGCCAGCTCTGCTTGGGGACCTGCCTGGGGAGGGCACGGCCTGTGGCGTGACTCACAGGGGCCCACCGCTGACCTGCAGTTGAGCAAACAGAGCCAGCCCAGTTGTCCAGAGGCAGGGCAGGAGTACCTCTGATTCAGGGACCTACCCCCTCCCTGCAGCGCCAGCAGGGCAAGGACTCTTTCAGCACCTCCGTCCCTCCCAGGGCTGTGGAGTCTTAATGGGGCAACCAGGGGCTGGGGGGCCATTAACACAGAGGCCATAGGGGCTGAGGCTTAGAGCCTCCTTTCAGGCCGGGGCTTGGGGCTCCACCATGTATGGCCCCTGCATTAATCCAGCCCTTGTTGTGCCCCAGCCAAAACAAATACGTTCACATGTATGACTGAGGGTAACCAAACAAACTGTCTGAGCTAGCCCGTTTATGAGGAAAGAGATGGACGTGACTGCTTCGCATGGGGTTTGTGGGGCTGAGGGGTGCTTACACAAGGGGAAGAAAGTTGAGCTGGGTCTTGGCTAGTTAGCATGGGGAAGCATGCGCATATCATACCTAAATTGCCTTAAAAGGGGGGGTAGGGTAGCTGTGTACTAGACAAACAGATTGTTTGTATGTGGGGATGGGCTGTGGTGAGAAAGATTGGCCTCTCTGGAGCAGGTGGTGTGGGTAATAACGGGGAATGAATGACGACCAAGTAAAGAGAACTTTAGGGGAGTGGAGAGAGGACACTCCCATTGTAAGCAGGTGAAGACTCTGTACCTGGTATCGTTTTGCTAATTCAAGGTCTTGCTTTGCAAAAGCCTCCAACATCAAGTTGTTTTCTTTGCCTAGGTAGTTGTATGTGCTGCCAAAAAAAAAAAAGTAAACTCAATAATGCAAAGAGGTGCTTAGAGCAGCCAACACAACCACAACAAACAAGAAGTCCCAAGCTGGTGTAATATTTTATTTTCAGAACATAATCGTTCTGATCTAGAAATTCCAGGTGGTCTGAAACACAACATATGTAGTGGAGCCTTAAAAGCACGCCTGCTTCCAATGAGAGTTATAATTACGTATTTTTTTTTCCCCCATCATCCTTTACAAATGGCATTGTTTCGCCAAGAACAAAAATTGTTCAGCTAATCCTGAGGACCAATCACACTTGGTTTACTTATCACTTATCTGGTTTATATTTTGTATGCATGAATTCCGATACGGTACAGTAACTCATTTACACCTCCTCAGTGGGAGAGAAAGGATGGTCAAAACCCTTCTCTCTCCATAGATTTCCTAAGTGATGTTGGGCAAGTCACTTAGTCTCTCTGGGTTTTGATTCCCCATCTGTAAAGAGGATAATAGCTCAGCCCTGCCTCACAACTCTATTGTGAAGAAAAAGAACACATTAAAGATAGTGAGGCATTCAAGTATTATATCAATGAGGGCCGCAGAAGCATGATATATAACAAACAGTGGTAAACATGGCAACAAACAGGGCAGGAATGTAAAAAGACTGACCTTCCGACTGCCCCAGATGCTCCCAATGTCAGTGCGCTCAGCAGTTGCTAGTGTGTAGGGGGGAAAAAAAAGCATTTTACTTCATATAATAAACAGCAAAGAACAAATGAGCAGTAAACTCCTGGTCCTGAACATGGCTAGAATTTAATTTCTCACTGCATATAATTGTTCAAATTCGAACCAGGCTATGTCTTAGTGTAAGCCACATCTTTTTAGAGGAGATCATTAAAAATGCAGCCCCTTACCTCATCTACCCCATAGAGTAGCACAAACTGCTCTTTGTTCTTCTTCACACATTGGGCAAAGTCCAAGAGATCTGTGTCACTGAATTTCACCCCCTGAAAGGTGGGGATCTGTTCTTTTATCCCATCCAGCAGCTCTTCCACACGAACTGCACAGAACAAAATCTCATGTCAAGAAACACATCCTAGTCACATAAGATGTCCCTGATCTCCTTCCAAAAGGACCACTGTCAGTCCAGCCTTCCTGCTCATTTGAGCAGAGTCAACTCCTGCCCATCTCCCTCCTCTTACACAGGGGCATGCACAAGGGGGGGGACAAGCAAGGGCACCCCCACCCCAATAATTGATAGGGGAACAGAACATTTCTGGTCCTATGGCAGGAGCTGACAGCTCCTCCAAAAGCAGTGAAATGCAAATTCCTGCACTTATTCCTGCTGTTATACAAGAAAATCAGAGACTTGTTGCTTTCCAACATTTTCTTTATGGTTTAAGTGTCATAACTTGATTAGTTAAATAGCTTTAAAAGGAACCAGGAACATAACCTTGGAACATATGAAGAGATATACAAGTACATTTTCAGAGAAATGTACAATTGCTATAGAATGGTCACAACACCCTTTTCATTTATACCTACTTCTGTGGTAAACTCTTGCTGCTTATTGACAATAGCTAAGATTATTTTGCAGAATAGATCCATATCTAAGATGAACAGCTTCTACAGTCCTGCTAATATCTGTTTCTTTTCCATTGTATGGTTCCTGGCTTGTGCACTGTTACACAGGAATTATTTCACTAGTGTATATCTTGTAGCATATATTTGTCTTCTTCCCTTCCGGAGTATTCATCTTATCAGTTCAGATACAGAAATAGAGTTGGATGGGCATTCGGAAATGAGCTGGCAGCTACAATTTAAAAATAAATATATCCTGAATGCACGTGATCTCGTTCTTAGATCAAGGGAGTCAAAAACCAGCTTCTATTCTGAGTTGCACCATTACCCATCTGTGGGCTTGTCTACATAAGAAAAAATTATTTTGCCTGAAGGTGATTAGTATGGATAAGATTTTGTCACAGTAAAAGTCAGGCAAGATTCATGGAACAGTTGTGGTAAAAATGAACAAAACCATGGTATAGTCATGGCAGCAAATATGTGTAATGATTTAACAATGAAGTGTAATATTTACATAAAAACAACATTAATGCAGTAATTAAAACAGGGAAACTATTTTGAAATCACATATAGATATTGTGCAATCATTTTTCAAACAAAAATAATGGATTCTTTTCCATAAAGTCCCTTTTGCAATGTTTTGCAGTTTGAGTGTAACGAGTTACACACAGACAGATTGTTGTTTTTTATGCAGTAGCTGTTTCTCCCAAGCACACTTTTATCAACTGAAAAGGGGTGTTTCAGTGTCTACAGGTATTGGCAAGTTTCAGAGCAGCTCTCTGCCTACAATGCAAGATCACAGATGTCATTTGTGACTTGAGGAGCACAAACTGTGGGTTCTTCGTATGCTATAAGCATGCTCATGATTTTTGATGCAATTTTTGGGGCCCACGCTGTGCATAGCAGATGAAAACTCCAGGGTCCCTCCAGCAGCTCACAATTTTGGGCCTGCTGCCCCAGGGTGTGAGGCTGAAGCTACAAATGGTAATTTCACAGAGGTCCCTGAAAGATGTGGGATTCATCATAAAAATCTTATCATAATACTTCAGTCAGCAAAATAGGACTATGCCATTAGTACAAAGCAGCATAAGCTGAGATCCTCATTGTCAGCTAGCTGTGGTGGAAGGTTGCTGGAAAAGATTGCTGGTTTAACCATGGCTAGCTGACAGGATGCTGAACATCTATGTTGGTCACAATGTCCTAGTCAGCATCATTTCGTCTCACAGAATCACAGACAAATTAGGTTGAAAGGGACCTCAGAAAGTCATCTGCTGAGACAGAATCAGGTAAACCTAGACTATCCCTGACACGTATTTGTTCAACTACTTCTTAAAAACCTCCAGTGATGGAAAATCCACAACTTCCCTTGGTAGCCTATTCCAGTGCCTAATTATCCATACAGTTAGAAAGGTTCTCCTGAAATCTAACCTAAATCTCTCTTGCTGCAGAATAAGTCCATTAGTTCTTTTCCTGCTTTCATTGGACATTGGTGAACAATTGATCACAGAGATTCTTAACCTATTTCAGGTATTCTTAGGCCCCCCCGTCATCTTTTCATAAGACTAAACATGTCCAGTTGTTTTAACCTTTCCGCAGAAGTCAGATTTTCTAAACATTTATCACTTTTGTTACTCTCTTTTAAAATGTCTCCAATTTATCCAAATCTTTGCTAAAGTGTTGTGCCCAGAATTGGACACAGTGCTCCAGCTGAGGCATCACTAGCGCCAAGTAGAGCAGGACAATTACCTGCTATGTCTTCCATACAACACTCCAAACTCATATTAGACTCTTTTGCAACTGCATCACACTACTGATGTATTAAATTTGTGATCCATTACAACCCACAGATCATTTTCAGCAGCATTATCATCTATCTAGCTATTCCCCATTTTGTACCTGTGCATTTGATTTTTCCTTCCTAACTGCTGTATTCTGCATTCTTCTTCATTGAATTTCATCTTCTTGATTTTAGATTAATTCTCCTACTGGTGAAGGTTGCTTTGAAGTCTAATTCTGTCCCACAAAGTGATTGCCCCACCCCCTGTCAGAGTCATATTTTCTACAATTTTTAAAAACATCCTCTCCATTCCATTGTCCAAGTCATTAATGAAAATATTGACTGACACCAGACCCAGGGGACAGACCCCCCCTGAGACCTCGCTAGAAACATCCTCCCAGTTTGATAGCAAGCCCTACTCTTTGAGTGCTGTCTTTCAACCAATTCTACACTAACAGTTCCAAGATTGTTTCAGCTAGGTCCTCAATTATCATAGAACGAATTTTGTTAAGGCCCAGTTAACATGAGAAGTCAAGGACCCACTTGACCATTCAATCCTGTTCAGACAAGTGGACAGGCCTACATTGTGGCAGAAATTCAGTGGCTGTCAAAGGGAGATACACAAAGTACCTAAAATACCTTGCTTATCCCCCTTCAACTGCCTACCGCCTACTTACTGCGGTGTCTTCAGTGTGCTGAGTTGAAGGGAAACGCCCTCCCTTCAGTTCAACACTACTCCAATTGCTGGGGTGATCTTCAGCAATTGATTTCCTGATCGGCTAACCAGGTCTTCACAGACTTGATCAGTTGATTGGGAAGATCGACCTGATGGTAGCAAATTTACTGTGGTCAATGAAGACTAACCGAGTAACATTTTCTAATGTAGGCTAGCCAAATTTGTTTTCAAATCCCAGATTCACCAACCATTTTCTGAGTGAATTGCTTGAAAAGAAAAGGACTACATGTAACAGGAGCAAGAGTCATGAATGAGCAGCACTTACTCTTTACACCCGTTAAAGGAGGAATGTGATAGTAATAAAATGGAATGCCAGGAGCCTCAGATGCAACTTCCCGTAAGAAAGCAACCAGTGTATCTGAAAGAGGCAGCGAAAGAAGATCATCATATTCTGAAACAAGAGGAGATCCTCCACAGAAAGGAGAGTTCAGGTTTATTGACGTATCAGTAATCCATCTCTAGGGAAACACCATTTCTACAGCTCCCCTGTGCTTTGTTGGTGTAAGATATAGGAATTGGATACTAGCTTTTTAAAAGTTTGTGACCCCTGCCAGTGTTCCTTACTCTCTCTGTTTCTGAAGTCAACAGAAAAGTAGTGAATATATGTAGCTAGGCCTTGAATGGTGTATAATGTTAATAAAGATGATTATTTGGAACCCACTAGGTAAGTGTTGTTCCTTCATGTTACATCTATTGCGTAAAAAGCAAGGGACAACAACAGGTTTCTTCATTTTCAGCTAAATTGACAAGATCAGGTTACCTGGGGGATTAACACTGGCTAAATTCAGAGATGTGAATAGAGCCCTGCAAATCCGCAGATATCCACAGATATCTGCATTATATCCGCATACGCAAATACAACACAGATATCCGCAGACCATTTCTTGTGGATGCAGACTGGATACGGATCCACATATTTTTATCTCCACAGAGCTAGAGCCTTGCAAATATGCAGATATCCGCATTATGTCTGCATCAATGTTCCCTCTAAGGGGAGAGAGCAGCTGAGCAACTCCTGTTGCTCGCTGTGCTGTCCCCCCCCCAGGCCCGCTGCGCAGCCCCTCCCCCCCTCATCCCTCCCCCCCCGGGGTCCTCCCCCCCCACACCGCTCCTGGCATTGCCCCCCCCCCCGCTTGCGGCATCGCCCCCCCACCCCGCTCCTGCTAGCCCCTCCCCGCTCCCAGCAGCACGCCCCCCCCCCCAGCCCCCACAGACTTACTTCGGGGCTGGACTGGAGGGGCAGGGCCCAGCCCTAACTCCTGGGCCAGAGAAGCTCTACGGAGCATGCCCAGAATTTCTGGGCATGCTCTGTTAGAGCTTCTCTGGGCGGGAGTTTTCAAAACTCCCTGCTCCACAGGAGCTCTAGGCAGGGACTCTGGCTGCCGGCAGTGCACTGCCGGCAGCCTTCCCTGCGCTGGAGGCTGCAGCGCGCTAGCGCAGCTTAGAGGGAACACTGGTCTGCATCCACGGATACAACACGGATATCCTCGGACCGTTTCTTGCAGATGCAGGTCAGATACAGATCCCCGTATTTGTATCCGTGCAGGGCTCTAGATGTGAAAGCTTCTTTCTCACAGCTCTACTATTTAGCTTCAGTTCTGAGCTGCTCCTCAAGTAACTCTGCATCTCACAAGTAATATACACTGTCTCTGTTAGTCCACTCTTACACTTCAGAGACTGTCAAACATGCTGTTGCAATGTACACAATTTGGAGAGCTTAGCAGGAGTGAACACGAGATCCTCAATTAGCGTCACTTGTGACCAAAACCACATACAAAGTTAGTTTGTGAAGAGGAGATGTTCAGCATCAGTTACCAGTTCAACAAGGCACCACTATCCTCCTCTCACTGCACTGAGACTGCATCTCTTGTTTGTACAACATCGAACACACCACTGGTGTTCAGATGATATTATTTCTAACAATGGTTTCCAAAAGAATGTCATGTAGCAGTGAGGAGGGTGACATTCCGAGTCCAAGCAACACAGGGTCAAGGAAGAGCCTATGTTAAAGTTTGAGAACCTGCTCCCTTAACACCAACACTTGCAGGAGGAATACCATAGGCAACAAAAAGGAAGATTTATCACTGAGTTTCCATATAGCAAAGATGCTCTGTGATCAACTGCAGCAACATTACTGTCTCAGATCTCTAAAAAGCATCACCTCCCTTCGCCAGGCCATGCTGCTAACACCCTGGATATATAGCAAACTTCAAAAGAAAAAGGGCCTCTGTTGATATGCTGGCCACAGACATCTCTGCTTACCTTTGTTTGTAGGTTTGAGAAAAAAGGGGGCTATCCCAGCAATACCACTGGCTCCTATTACAGCTGCATGTTTGGCCTAGATAGGAGAGAAAAGAATGCATCAACAGTGCCTGTACTGCACATTTTTATCATCCACATGGAGCAGAAAAACCACATCAATCCTTTTCACAGTTATGAATTAAACCATAAGAAGCAAGTTGTACATTACAGAACAAGTTCAATGTGAGCTGTGCCAGTCAGGCCAGATATGAGGATGTCCTTTCATCAACATAACGCACAACCTCTGATTCTAAACAAAACTCATCTCTTTCACCAAGTAACACTCTGTCCTTACAGCTTCCATCTCCAGAGAAATGGGTTAGTATCACTGTCTACCCATACACTTCAGGAGCCTGAGACAGACACGTTAAGCAATGGGAAAAGATGGGAGCAGAACTGTACACTCTAGCACCCTAGGATTTTTCAAGACTTTGCCCTTCCTTCAGCTGCTAGAAGTCATTAAGACTTCCTTATCCCCCAAAGAAGTGGTCAGGGCCATCTGGACCTGAGAACACGTGTAGAAGAGGTGAGTAGTGCACACACAAGTGTGGGCTGGCAGAGAGACTGAGTCAGATGCATGGGAGAGAGTATGGAATCCATTATGAAACAAAGAGAAGAGAAGAGTAAGTGAATAATGGGGAAGTTGAGGGGAGAGGAATAATAAATATAGGGCAGATATAGGGAAGCCATGTTATTGGTAAAAAAAAACAAGGAGTCATGTGGCACTTAAAAGGCTAACAGATTTATTTTTCGCATGAGCTTTCGTGGGAGAAAATCCCACTTCTTTTCAAGGCACAGTAGATGCCACTTGATGGGTTAGTGATGAGGCAACATCCCCTCATGACAAGCCAATGCAACTTCATGACACATTTATTTCTTAGGACCAAGCCTCACAGATTGAAAGCCTTCATTTAAAGCCTTCCACAGCCAAGAGTGCAGTGAAGAAGAGCCTGGGTGGTGCTTGGGTTGATGAGGTTAAGGAAACCTAACGATTTCAGGGGAGCCATTTATTTATCATAAAGTTACCCACAATAAAATAATTACCACAATTCTAAATGGTCATTAATTATATTATTGAGATGAATGGAATCATTCAAGTGCAGACCTTCATGAAGGTCCCCCTTCCTCCAATAAATGGTGAATATTTTAAATATATTCTGAGTTTGTGGAACACCTTGCGCGATGGGGCCTGGTCCATGACAGGGCATCTTAGGCCCTGCAGCAATTGCCTAAAATGCTCTGTCATGGACCATGTCCCATTGCACTAAGTGCTGTACAAAAAACAGAGTATAAATAAATAAGTAAAAATAACACTTAACACTGCATAAACTGACCAAGCCATTCATAAGATACTGGCAGAACAAGCAAGCTTAGTCTTTCTAGACTTAATGCGTGTGTCCTCGAAGACTCAGGGTATGACTATGCTGCAATAAAACACCAATGGATGGCCTGCATCAGGTGGCTTGGGCTCATGGGGCTATAAAACTGCAGTACAGACATCTGGGCTGAGGCTGGATTCTAGGCTCTAAGACCTTGCAGGGTGAGAAGGTCTCAGAGCCCAGACTCCAGCTGAGCTAGAACAGCTACATTGCAATTTCATAGCCCCAGAGGGCACGCCTTGCCAGCCCAAGTCAGCTGACCCAGGCCAGCCATGAGTGTTTTTCTGGAATGTGGACTTATTCTAAGGGTCCCCCAGGATCAAGGAAGCGTAAAACAAAGAGAGGTCAAAAATTCAGAAAAGTAATGAAGGAGAACTCACCCATATGCAAAGTTATGGAAAGACAAATGTAAGGGGACTGATAGCCCCTTACTGAAACTGAATGGGCCTTTTTGATTGGCCACTCCAGCCTGGAAGCAGGATTCAGAAACAGACAGCCCCATGGAGAGGCCAGTGTTCCAAGAAAATCTGATTGACTGGCTGGACAGGACAATGAGAGAGCCAGGAGAGTGCTCCCCCGCCCCTAAGCTGAAACTGTAGGCTGAACATGTCTGGGCAAGCTAGACAGCATGTGGGGTCCAGCTAAGGAGGAAGCACTAAGCAGCCAGCAGCTGGGAGCCAGAGAACTCAGGCAGGGGGGCTGTGAAAAGGGGTCTGATGCTGGCCCTAGAGCCTGGGGATGTGTGGCTACCGCCAGAGCCTGCATCTCTGACTCCCTGAATCAAATCAGGACTGCCAGGCCTGGACAGTGGCCCTGCAACATGTAAAACAGACTGAGAATGTCCTCTGTACCCCAGAGATGCTGTGTGTGATGTCCCTGTGCCAGGGAACTTGTTGGGTGTTTTACCTTTAACCTTTCTCCTCTTTTCTTTATTTTAATTTGATTCTTGATTGCTGTTTGTTTAATAAATTGTATTACTGTAGACTGCATACAGTGAGTGGTGGGCCAGGGAGGCACCCACTGCAGTCAGCATCCCAGAGTGGGGACACCCTAGCCCCTGCCCTGAATGACTGCAACAAGACTGGGGATCAAGCCCTCAGGAACTCTGGGGCCAGTCTTGTTGGGGTTACAGGGACCCCACCATACAGAAGAGTGGGAGGGGAGCCTTTGAGGTCAGGAAGGTCCCTGGGTAAAGGAAGTGGGAGCAAGGACTCAGAACCTGTTGCTACCCACCTTCACCGGCGTGGTGCATAAACCTGAAAAACTCCCCACAATAACGGGCACATCCCCACGCTTATACAAAGAAAGGGGACAAGGAGAAAATTCACACACGCACCAGTTCCTTTGCCTCTGGTAAACTTAATGCTCCCACGTGAATGATCACATGATCCAACCTGCACAAGGGAAAAATTGAGAGGCTGCTGTTTATTTTTTGCCTTGTGGGAACTTAATGTGGAGGACAAGATGCCAGACTGACGGAGTCACAAAATTATGTCCTCTGTTTGTTCACACAGCAGATACTTTATTGTGTTGGATTAAAATTAAATGGGATCTAGATATAAAGTCTTAGAGTACAGCAAAAAAGATCAGTCATACATCCAACATTTCTTCCCATGTCCTTTCCCTCACCCAGAGCCATGCTCTACATTCTGATTGAACAATTTTTATTGCTGCAGCTTTCTCAGATCCCCATGCCCAGAGCTGCCACATGCAGGCCAAGATATCTCCCTGAACAACACACCCATTTCTCCTGTTTTGCCCCTTGTGTAGTCCCTTCCCCCAATGGAAAGGGCTATCATTTTGACCTGTAACATCTGACACCATATTACACCTGTGAAAATGAGTCAGATATAAGGTAGGGATCTGGTTAGCTAAAGGTTCAAACAGTAGGCAGCTGGCTTACTGGCTATTAATTAGTTTAAAGGTTGCTCTAGGAGGGGGGGAACTGGAAGGTGTCACACCTAGCAGCTCTCCTGGAGTGAAAGCTGTCCAGCTGCAGCTCTGCACATGTGGAGCCAAGTCCCTCAGGGTATGTCTATACTTAGAGCAGAATTTGAATTGGCTGTCATCAATTCTAATTATATTAAGTGCATGGACATACCTGCTTTCATCAATTCGAACTGAGGCTGCATTCCCAGCAGGTGGCCAGTGCTGGAGAAGCGGCCAGAGCTGGAGAAGCCACCTGCTGGGGTGTCTTTCATGCGGGCTGCTCCCTGGGGAGAAGCCCCCCTTGCTGGGGAAACTTCCCTTGCTAGGCTCTGGCACTTTGAGCCTGGCAAGGGATTGGCTGTGGCAGTGGCCGTTTTACACAGCCATCTTGCTACACCTAACATAGTGCCCCCCTACAATTTGAATTGGCAAGTCCAGTCCATGGACACGCCAATTCGAATTGGAGTTTCTGGTGTGGCCATGTCAATTTGAATTCAGTCAATTCAAACTGAAAGGCCAAATGTAGACATAGCCTCAGTCTTTCTGTACTTCAGTGCCCATTTGTGTAACAGAACTGCCCTGCCTCACGAGTATTGAAAAGATACATACATACAAAGGCTAAGAGACTTTCATGCTAGTGTTTAGGCAGCATAAAAGTGGCAAAGAAAGATCTTCTTCTCACATGCCTTATTACTTTCACTTCCCCCAAATAAGCAACAGGAAGAGGTTGTTTTCCAGAATCATCTCTCTTCCTCAATTCCTCATAAGCAATAAGAAAAGGATATTCTATTCCACCCCTCCCCCTCAAAGCAGTATGGAGAAAGGTCAACTAGGCACTGATCACAGAGCCAGACATTCACATACTCACATATTTGGAGAATACCAGCAACTCCTTGATAAAAGGGCCAGGAAAAGACAATAGGGGAAGTAATGAGAGAATACAGCCTTTACTTAGAGAAGCAGTAACCTTTAAATGACCAGACAGCTTTCCTTGGAGCTACTCACTTGTCCTTCCCTTTGGTCACCCATGCCTCTGCCAGCTCTTTCCTTTCCTGGGTGCTCAGTGACAGCCCTTCTCCTGTTGTGCCATTCACTGTTCCAAAAAGAACACAACACACTCTCCAAGGCCTGGCCTACGTACAGAAGTTGCACCACTTTTATTGAAGACTGTTACCAAAATACAACCATACAAGCTAGTCTGACACTGGACAGTTCTAAACAGGTGTGCAAGTCCACCCAGGGGTTTGCACAGGTTTAACTAAACAGGTTTTTTATTTTAGTTAAATGTGTGCAGTTTGTGTGTGTAGAGAAGGCCTTTAGCACTGAAAATACTAAATACATGTGTCCTCCTATGGCAACACAATCTGAAAGGAATGGTGGGTTACTTACCAGTAACCATCCTTTTTTGAGATGGGCTGCTTGGATTCAATCAGAAATAGGTATCTCCATGCTGGAGTGCCGGATAGGTTGGAACTTTTTGCCCTAGCCTGTCAGAAGAGGGCAGGCGGCCACCGCCCCCCACGGCTATATATGTGGCCGCCACCTGACCCCTCCCCAGTTCCTAAGAGTCGCCAACTCCAAAAGCGGGGACGAGGGGAGGGCTCTGAATGAATCCGAGCAGCCCATCTCGAAGAAGGACTGTTACTGGTAAGCAACCCACCGTTCTTCTTCGAGCGCTGCTCGGATACATTCAGAAATAGGTGACTGCTAGCCATGCTGATGGTTGATGGGTGGAGTTGGCTCTTCCGCCTTCAGCACAGCATAACACTGACATGGGTATTTGTCCATGCCCAGGGTCCTGGAGAGGTCTAAGAGATCGACCCAAGGACCATCACCCCAACAAGGGTAAACAGGGATTGCAGGACCTAACCCAGAGGAGAAAGTAGGCCCGGTTTGTCTGAGCGCCTAGTGTGGCACCTATGCAGGAGGGCCCGAGGTCACCTTACAGATAGAAAGATACCAGCGTATCCTGGTTAAAGTCGAGGACTGCGACTCTAACCGCTCTGCCTAAAGGCGTATTGGCAGAGGCAAGAGAAACCCAGATGACTAGTGCTCTGGCAGCAACCCATGGTAATGTACCTCCTACAAAGGAATTCAGGAGGCCGTAGGATCATTGGGCTGGCACTGGTGAATGCCGGCACCTCCAGGACTGTAGGGAAGGTAAACCATGTTTCTCTTGGTCCAGCTGTATGAGACACTCGTGTGGTATGAGCACGATAGGTGCATAAATCTGGGACATTTGGCATCCCGCAGAGGGGTGAGCTACCAGCAGTTAGAGTCTAGGGGAGTTACCTCGTCCTAGGTTGAAGGAGGGAGTGCCAGCCGCTGGAGGTGGCAGCTGATGACCTCAAGGAGCGCACTGCGAGTAGAGTACCCAGATCGTCACGGAGAAGGCTGTGCCTGGCCACTAAATGGGCCTATACCAGGCAGACCGGGAGAGGACTTCGGATGAGTCTGAAGGGTATATCCCAGGCCGATGCGAGCCTACCGATGGCACTGTGGCAGTCCCTGTTGAACAGGGCTGCCGGTATCGATAACCTTGTGTTGACACAAGGGAGTAGTAATATGATTAAAAAGACAAGGGGAAATAAACGGCTGGTAATCAGCCAGAGAAGCATAGAAGGCGAGGAGCTAGTTGTCATAAAACGACGCCCAGGGGTCACTCATAAGAATGGGAGTCCCGGGCATCAAGTCCAGTGGCCTACGGGACATTGGTTTACATGACCTTGTACCACTGGGATGAGTCCAGCCGTTGTGGTCCCAACTTTACGACTGGCGACGCACAGAGTTATGTACCCAGGTAGGGGGCGCCCCAAAGGGAGGGCCCCTCGGGGGAAGGGGGGGGTGGGAAATATATGAGGAAGAAACAGCATCTACCAAGGGAGCAGGGAAGGTATGCCACTTCGAAGGTGCACATCCCGCTGTCTCCTTACGACCCTTTTGGTTAATCTGAAGGGCCTTCTACAAGCATGTTATTGCCATTATGAGACTTGTCCTGGGAGTGGATTTTATTGGGGACAGCTGGCTCCTGAACTCCCAATTGGTGGTTGGGATGATGGGTGGTGTAATAAGAAGTCTATTGAGCAGGAAAGGCCCTTGGTGGTCAGTTGGGCCTGAGTGTAATACCAAATCGTGACTGCGATGGCTAGAAAGCCCTCAGAGCGTGACAAGGGACAGGGAGCTGGACCTGCAGGGTATACAGGCGGGGTGTCCTGGAGTTATGCCGAGATGAACCCAACACTATGACCTTCCAAGGGAAGAAACTATGAGAGGAGCCCTGCTGGGTATTCTCTAAGGGATGGTGACTAGGATCAGACTCCCAACCCAGCAGCAGGAATGGTCTTCGGCCATACCCACAGAGCTCAACTTGGGGCCCCCCGCCAGGCCTTGGACCCCTTAATCTTAGGCTAAAGCTTCTTGGCTATTTGCTGGAGTGTTCAAGCAGCGTCGACTGCGAGTTTGATGGGGAAGGAAGAGAAGCGAGTATCCTCACCTCTGACTGAGAGGTAAAGGGGAACACCAGACCTTTCATCCAGGATAAGGGGCTGTGTGCAGATGTTCAGGCTTTGAGAAGTACTCTGGTGGCAGTGATTGGCCAGCCCAGAGGGGAAGAGAGGCCATTGGCCATTAGGGCGGCCTATCTTTGAGGGAGTAAGGCAGGGTGAAGGTGGGGCAGGGGTCTAATTGGTGAGACCCCTCACCCAGTCATTCACCAGGCTGTGGCCCAACTAGAAGTAGCGAGCATTGGGGCTTCACCTCGGGTAAGGAGACCATGAGTGAGTTGTCGAAGGCTGCATTGCCAGCCAGGCTCCGGCCTGCAAGTCCGGTACCTGACAGGCAAGAGCGATATGCTCACTCTAAGGGGTCAAGGGGGTTGTAGTATCCCAGGTTAGGGACATACACCTTAAGACCTCGGTGAGATCGATCAAATGCGAGTTACGTTCGGCCCAGCTAAATGCATTTAGTAATTGTTGGTCAGGGCGGCAGAAGAAAAAAAGGGGGGCCAGCTCCTTCTGCCCCCACCTTTCAGAGCAGGCTGGGGGGGGCCCTTCCATGAGAGGGGAACAAGAATTAACCGGGGCTTTACTATCCAACCTATTGGAGAGTAGGGCAGAAGGGCTTCCCCCATGGGGAGGCGTGTGGGAGTCGCACTCCTTGGTGTGAGAATGACTGCGGTAAATGGACAAGCCTCGTCTTATTTGGAACAGGGATTGATGGAATGGTCCACTCTGATTATTGGAGTGTGTGCTGTGAACCTCTGAGTGTGAGGAGTGGCCACCCAAGGGAGGCGTTGTGCATGACAACTTGCTGGGAGTAAGACTTTTGTCTAAAGGATGCCCACAGGACTGCAGGTCTCCATTGTGACCACCATGGTGGTCCAAGAAGATTCGGGTAATGAGGGGCAAGCCCCCCCTCAGGGGGCATAATAGGGTCCACAACAAGAGTATGGATAATGCTGGAACCTTCATTCTACTTGGAAAAGGGGGAGGCTACTTAGCCTCTGAGCCATCCACCTACAGACAGAGGGGTAAAGGATTGCTCACAGGTTGCACTTGTGAGGAGCCCGCAAGGCAGGAGGCTGCTAATTGGCTAGCCATTGGGCAGCGGGAAAATGGGACAGCTGCCCTTCGTAGGCATCTCGATTTCTCGAGATGCTGCACTCCATGGCCGGTTTTTGGGTGATTGACAGCGGGGTTGTAAGTATCATTAAACCCACTGAGTGGCTAGATGGGATCCCTCCCTGGAAATGGATGGGGGAGGGCCTTGCCAGGGAGGTCCCCCAGATGAGGTTCGAACTGAAGTTGTGGTGGTGAGGATTGAGTCCTCACCAGTAACTGTTGAACGGGGGGGGGAGGGGAAGGGGTAGGTCATCCTGGGCCCTATGGGGCCAAAGAGCATGGTAGGGGCCCCGTAAGAAGGAGGCCAAGGTATTTCAACTCCTCCCGGGGGTCACAAGTGGTACCCAGGACGGCCAACATTTCTGGGGGAAAGAGGGTATACCCCCGAAGGGGAGATCGAGGGCCACCTCTTGAGAGGCCACGGGTACTTTGGCCTCCTTTAGCCAGGCTGCACAGTGCAAGGTTACCACTGAGGCCATGGTGCGGGCTGCCGTACCCATCGCATCACATGCTGACAGAAGGAGGCTATTTTACCTTCTTCCAGGAAGGCATTATACTCTTCCTTGGCCTCCAGTGGGAGTAGGTGTCTAAATCTGTTTAATGCCTCCCACACATCCAACATGTACCTGCTGGTTAGGGCCTGGTTATTCGCGATCTGCAACTGGAAGCCCGAGGAGGAGAATACCTTCCTACCTAGCAGTTCTAACTCCCTTGCATCCCTCGATGTCAGGAGGGGATCACAGGAGGTCTGTCCCGGCCCCAAGGCCGCTTCCACCACAGCATGAGGTGGGACTGGGTGGTGGGTGAGTGAGGGGAACTCTGACCCCAGGGCCCTGTACCTGAGGCTGCCATATCTGAGACTGGGGATATGGAAGCCAGGTTTTGCCAGTAGGAGGAGGCCAAGTCCTAGATGCTAGGGTGGAGAGGAACCGTGACCGGTTCTGCCAAGGAAAACACCAGGCCAGATAAAACATTGGAGGGTACCTTGGAGGATTGGATCTCCATCCCCATGTGGACTGAGACGCTGTGCAGGAGATCAAAATGTGCCATCAAATCGCCCATGTAAGAGGACAGTACCAGGTTTAGGGCTCTCCCTGGTGCCGGGGGTGGTGACGGCACAGTTGCAGAGCCCTCTTGTGGTGACCATTCGTGAGGGAAGTACCAGAAGAGCGATGGCACCGACACCCAGCACCAAGGCCATTTAGAGCCCTTTGAAGCCCCTTCCCCCGGGCTGGAACAGGGGGAAGCATCTCGTGACCCACGGGACGGTACAGGAGAGAGCAGGGTGATATGTTGCCACAGGGATGGCTCCACGATACCGGGACTCAGGGGGGTGATGGGCTCTGGAGCTTTGGAGGCCAGGGCCGGTGGTAGGGAAGGAGAGTGGTGCCGCTTGTGTTGGGCCCAAGCCTTCGACATGAAGGCCGGCTTGCCCCTTCTAACCGGCGCTGGAGAGGGAGGTGTAGGCAGCAGGATGAGCGCCCTGGCAGCCTCTAGTGCCTCCAGGGTTGTTGGGATTGGCACTGACCCCAGCTGGCCCTAGGGGGAGCCCCGTGTCGAAGACACAGGACTATGTTGGTGCCGCGGTACTGGGGTCGAGCCCGACTGGTGCTGGGGAGAGCCCCATGTCAAAGATGAGGGACTATAATGGTGCTGTGGTACCAAGGTTGAGCGCAACCGGTCCCAGGGAGAGCCTCGTGTCAGAGATGTGGGGCTGTGTCGGCGCTGCGGTACTGAAGTTGGTACCGAGCTTGTCCTGTGGCCCCCGTTGGCACAGTGCTGGGCAGGTCCTGGTGCCGAACTGGCACGTGGTGCTCCAGGAGGTCCCGAAGCCTTGGGAGAGGGCTGCTGAGACTGCTCGGAGGCCAGGGCACGGTGCCTTTGCTCCCTGTCCTTGATTGTCCTCAGCTTGAAGGAGAGACAGACGGAGCATGCAGTGACCATGTTGCTTTCACCCAGGCCCCTGAGGCACTTCTCATGGGGATCGTCCTGTGGGACGGCCTTGCTGCATTTGGCACAGGCTTTGAACCCCGGCATGATGGACGATGGAGTAGCGCGATGTTCCGGCCTGAATGGGGAGACCTTCTTCGGTGGAACTAAGTCCACAAATAGGTGCTCCCAGTCGGGTGACAAGCTCATAAAGTGAGTGAAGGACAGGCTGCTTGCAAAACGCAAGGAGCGGGCAGTTTCACAACCGATGCAAAGGCGGAAGAAATGAAACTGAGGAGGGGCTGGGCGGCGGCCACCTATATAGCCACGGGGTGGCGCAGGGGGGCGGTGGCTGCTTGCCTTCTTCTGACAGGCTAGGGCAAAAAGTTCCAACCAATCCGGTGCTCCGGCATGGAGACGCCTATTTCTGAATGTATCCGAGCAGTGCTCAAAGAAGAAAAAGCCCTTACAAGAGGACAGTAAAATTTGAAGAAGCTTGCTTAATTTTGATGTGCCCACTGAATTTTTAGTCAAGAACAAATGCATTGCCGTCATATCAGATGTTGTCAGGTGATCATATCCTGCCCATGCAGGCAGATAGAACGATTCAGATGGGTCTTTTCTGTCACCGCTTTGATCCTTCCTAATGCCCAACTGTGGCACTGACTAGTTGTCTCTCTGCTTCCTTCCCACTCCAGTAACATCTGCTGTTCTACTCTGCACATAACTGCAAAACCAAACTCCTGTAGTTTAGATTATGATCTCACCCACCTATGCATCCCATGTTTATAATGCTCTCGCCCTCATATTCAATTGCATCACAGCTCTTGGCAGATGAGAACAATCATTGCCTAAGGCTAAGACTTACCAAAAATGCTCTTCACACCCTGCACTTTCACAAGATAATCCACATATTGATCAATCACAGAGAGGTTAATTTCTCTGAAAAGAAAGAAACAAAAGAAAAAAAGATAAAACAGAAATAACATTTGAGGAATTCCTGAGCAAGTTCAAGTTCTCACGTTTCCCTCTAATTCCCTAGACTGGGGGTGGTGGTGTTTGAGCATATGAAAAAATATATCTCATTTGTTCATGTCCTACATTATAGAGCCCTCTAACCTAAGAGTTTCTGAACAAGGTATCTGAGGTTGAGAATGCCAGATTAGAAAGTGTCCTATATGTGAAACTGTAAATTGGAGTTCCTGGAGCAAGAAATCCACAGACTAATGAACTATAAAACCCAGCTCAGACCTGACGGCATACCTGTGCGCTATGTCACACTGTTTGGGAAACACTGGTCTAGAGCACAGCACTTCTTGTGCTGTCCTTGTGCTGTCTAGCGGAAAAGGGGGGCACCCAATCTGCATGGGTTCTGTATTAGCATGAGCACAAAGAGCACAATTAGGTATTAGCATAGTGGGTGCAGGGTATGATGGTTAATGGTATTTAGGTTGATTTGGTCACAAATCTGGAAATACCTGTAATTTTATTGAAAAGAACCATGAAATACCGTCTTTTGTAATATGCTACTCTTTTAATTGTTCAAACTCTGCTTAGGTTAGTTGAAGGGTGAAAAGTCACAATTATCAATAAGGAACTTGAAAGAGGGACCAACTCTCTATTTTCAGCCTTTCAAAGCTGAAGGGGGGGGCAGCATTAGGTTGGGCTAGAGCTATGCCTGAGGCACTGCCTCACCACTGGCCGACTGTCAAAGGATGGATTAATGGCCTGGCTTCTTGTGGAGCTTTCCTTTTGTTATTTTGATCAGAGGAGCTGTTTACAGTATTCTGAATTTACGAGCTGAAATCACTAAGGGAGGAAACCTTCTCCGTGAGCTGAAACCACTTAGGAGCAGCCAGCAGATGGTGTGAGTGGATGACTGGACAGAAGAGCAGCCAGTGGCTGGTGCCCATAGATGGCATGAGCGCATGGCTGGACAGTGGGAGCAAACAGTGAGCAGTGCCAGCAGATGGCCGGACAGCAGGTGCTACAAGTGGGCAGCGCCAGAGGATGATGTGAGCAGCTGGCAGCCAGCCACCAGGAGTGACCAGTGTGAGTGGCACCATGAGTGACCAGCAGGTGGTACCAGTGGACAGCTGGTGTGAGGGACCTTCCCTACATACCCTGGGATGTTGTTGGGAACCCTGTTCTGTACTGATTCTTCAGATCAGGACTGGTTTGCTATTGAGTTTATATGCTCTGTTATGCTGTGTGGGGTTTGGGTGGAAATCTCTACCTGCACTGAATTTCCAAATCAGTGCCAATTTTGCTATTGTGTCTTTACATTCTTTTCTATTACTATTAAAGCTCTGGATATTAGACTCAGATTTGTGGTTGCGAGCAGGGAAGCATTACCCCTTGGGGGGTGCCCAGGGAATAGTGCGTAACTTCCCAGAAAACTGGGTGGGGGCTCGAGCCGGGTGGTGTTGTAACATTGTTTGTAAACCCCTAGAAACAGAACCCAGCCCTCCTTCTGCTGTTTCTCCCTGTTAGATGGAAAGTGGGGGAGGGAGACAACAAACAAAAACCAAGATCCTGTCTTCTCCGTGCAAACATTGAATATCTTGTAACTCTTTAAGACTGCAACTCTAACTCTGAAAAGTGACTAGGTAAAAATAGTTTTTGTTGCTTCAAACAGAGATATTCTTTGTGTATTAAGTCATACCTGCTTAGTTCAGTGGCAAGCGCAGAGCCAGATCCTCAACTGATGTAGATCTAGCATTACATTTATGATTTACACCAAATCTCTTGCCTATTTTTTTTTATCACTACTCTCTACAGCTGCTTGTCCTTCAGAGCCCCACACAGGTTGTTTGCTAAATTCCAGTCACACCTCTGCAAATTTAGTGAATACAATGGAATTGTGCCTGTGTCAATGATTAAGAAGGGTAATTTGGTGAGTAGAATTTGTATTACTGATGGTCACATGAGAGATGGGAAGAGAACAACTCATTCCTCACAATCTGGATTTACCTGTAGTCTGTAGAAAGAACACTTTAAAAAACCCATGATTTGACTTTTGAACAGTGCATGCTTAGTACAGAAATCTCTGAGACAGTCCCTATGATCCAGAGCTGCTCAAACAATGGTGACTTTTTTATAGAACACTTTTATCAAAATGTTGCACTTTGAAAAATTTTGGCCACGATCTACTTCTGCAGTCATAGAACTAAACTAAGATCAGAGGTGAACAGCATTCTTGGTCAAAATTTTCCTTTCCCTCTTCACCCCTCAATGCTCTAGTGCAGTGTTTCCCAACCAGTGTGCCACGGCACACAGGTGTGCTGTCAGGTCTGAGCAGGTGTGCCAAATTTTTTTGAAAAACTACAGAAGAGCTCTGGATTAGCTCACGAATATTCATGAGTTCATTTGGAAAGTATATGGTGGTGTTCCTCAAATTAATTAAAGGTAGCAAGGTGTGCCACAGCAGAGAAAATTTTGGGAACCACTGCTCTAGTGTACTGCTGTAAATGGCTGCCACCTTCCCACTCCTTGCATCACACTGCTGTCTTGCATGCTTGTAATTTTATGACACACTTAGACAACATTTCAAACAAAAAGCTCAGGGTAAAATATTACAGGAAAAAACAGTTTCCCATGTACTATATTCTCAGATGCTCACCATTTAGCCCAGGGGTCTGAAACTCATTTGCTATGGTGGGCCAGATTTGAGTTCAATGTACTTCAAGTGGGCCATACATACCATATACAAGTGCCAATAAACAGCTAAGCAGTCTTTAATGGTTACAGGATGCAGGCTGCTAAGTGGTATCTGGTGGATGTTACTTTGCCCTTTCTCTTTGGTCAGGGTAAGAGAGAAAGAGACTGCTTTCATTTAAGTTGTGATAACAACAGTAAAATGGATTCCACATTTATACTCAAACTCAAGATCAGATCTATCACTTTACAATAGAAGGAGTGTAGTAACAGCGGTACTGATATAACACTGTTGAAACTTAGATCTCAAAACTCTTATCAAAGGCAGGTAAGCGTGAATAACTCATTTAGAGACAGCATACCCAACTGGATTTCCTTTTTTCTCCCAAGAAAGCCGAAATGCTGTTACCAAGCTGTATGCCACAAAACCTGCCCTGCTCCTCATATTGCAGGAAGGAAGGGGATTAAATCAGCTGGACAAAAGCCTTCACTACCTTGTCTTTTTGGGATGCTAAACATTGTTAGAAAGTTAGTTGCAGGGCAGCAAGCAGTAAAATAGAAGGCTCTGGGATAACAGTTCACCATATATTAATTTAGAGGCATGCCAACTATGACAGTGGCCCTTTTGAGGAGAGGGGGGTAATATTTACCCATCTGGAGTCATTGGGGTGATTGTAGCTGCTATGAGACCCTGCAGCCTCCTAGGGGACGCCATTGCACTGTTGGGAGAAGTCAGAGAGAAAAACAAACAAAAATTCCTCTCAACCAGAGAAATACATGTTTACAGTGAACTCAGTTAATGACAAAGCTCTACAGGCAAAGTTTGGAACCAGTGGACTTTGTAAGTGTCTTTTGAGAAACAGACTCCGCAGTTTTCCGATGACCTGTGCAGACACAGTTACTGTAGAGGAGCAGGTCCAAGCACCACAGAGATAGCGCCTGGTACAGTTGGATTTCAAAGGTGATTTCTCTTTGAGTCTCCTGTTTCCACATGTGCATCACTTCCTAAAACATTCACCCTTGAGCCAGACAGCTCTGCAGTCTGGATGTCTACTTGAAAGTACAAGAAGGAGTTGTGTGGCACTTGAAGACTAACAGATTTATTTTTTGCATGAGCTTTCGTGGGAGAAGATCCCACTTCCTCAGATGCTTCAAAGATGGGGATCTTCTCCCATGAAAGCTCATGCAAAAAATAAATCTGTTAGTCTTCAAGTGCCACACAACTCCTTCTTGTTTTTCACTTGAAAGAAGAATTTCTGGAAGCAAAATCTCTCACCATTTATGAGGCATCTGAGACAGCAGAAAAGATGCATGTCAGACAAAACAAAGGGAAGAAAGATATGTATATTTTTACTGAGGAAGCTTAGCCACCAAACTTGACATGGCCATAATCCTTGCAGAGGTCTGTAGCCTCTGCTTGATTTACAGACGGTGGGAAATCAAGTGATTTGAAAAGTCACTTGTCTACACTTGGAGTCTTGTGGCACTTTTAAAGACTAACAAATTTATTTATTGCATGGGAGAGATTCTGCTTCATCCCACTTCATCAAGCATCTGATCTCTCTCATGAAAGCTCATGCGCTAAATGAATGCATTAGTCTTTAAAAGTGTCACAAGACTCCTTGTCTTGTTTGTTTTGCTGAACTAGAGTAACACAGCTATTCCCTTGGAATTTGTGTACACCAGCCTTTTGCCAGCAAAACTTTTGTCACTCAAAAAACCCCCACCCCTCCGAGCCCTGTAAGTTTTGCTGACACAAGTGCTTGTGTGGTGCTATGTCAGCAGCCAACCTAGCTGCCACTACTTGTTTAGGTGGTTTTATTATGTTGGCATAAGAGCTCTACCCCACTGACAAAATGCTGCTTGTGTTGTCACACTTACAATGGCACAGCTGTATTGGTACAACTGTAAGTTTTAAGTATAGATTAGTGGATCAGAGATCAACTTTACTTCTCTTTACAAATTCACCCCCCTCCCCTCCTTATTGTTATTCCAAACACAGCCCCAGCCCCAGCCTCACCCTCTCCCCTGGAAAGGCTGCAAAAGCATCATTCTCCTGCTGTGATGCTAAAGTTGCTACTATGCTATACTACCTCTCTGTGCCAGCCTTTGTCCCTGGCACTTTCTCCTCCTGAATAGCTCCAGACCAGAGTCTCTCTCTGAACCTGCTGCTGCTTCCAACGGTGCCTAGGCAACAAAACGAAACTCACCCAGTTCATCCCACTTAACACTCCTGCTGTCCAGCAGTATCAGAGGCACCCATGCCCACAGCGGCAGGCCTTAAGGAGTCAGTGCTGTGTTGCAAACAGTCTGGTGACATTTTTTAAGACAAACACGAATTTATCACATCAGCTCTCATGAGAGAGAATCCCACTTCATTCGATGCTGGAAGACAAAGTGGGATTCTCTCCCATGAAACCTCAGACAATAAATAAATCTGATAGTCTTAAGTGCCAGACACCTTGTTTGTTTTGCTGCACTAGACTAACACGGCTGCCCCTTTGGATGGTGACCCTTAACTCCCCTTTGGAGATGTTCTTCTTAACCAGAAGGGCTGGCCACTAAACTCTCCTCCAGAGACTGGCCGCTGCAGAAGCAGATGGCACCGGCCCGCTGCCAGGTCACCACTCCAGAGCCGGATTTCAGTCCCGCTAAGGCACAGCGCCTTCCTAGCCGGCTTTGGGCTGAGGGCCGGCAGCGGCGCTGGCCGTGCGAGCTAACGCCCCGCGGCACGCCGAGCTGCCCTCTGGGCGAGCGGCTCACAGCCTCACGGGAGTCCCAGGGGGAAGGAGGCACAGCCGGCTCCGGCTCCGACACTCGCCCCCCGTCACCCCGCGCCGCCCTCGGGCTCACAGCTGCTGCCGCGCCCCAGACTCCGGCCCCTCCTCACCTCCGAGCGCCCCTGCCAGCCGGCCTGTGCCCGCAGCCCGCTCCGCTTTCCCGACCAGCGCCCGAGGCCCGCCCCCGGGCCGCACATGCTCCCTGCGGCCAGCGGAAACCCGGCCCCCCGAGCCTGCCGCAGCGCCGCCCCTCGCTGCTCCGAGCCTGCCCGGGCCGCCCAGCGGCTGCGCCCCAAGCGCCGGTCTGCCCAGGACCGCAAATGGGTGTTCACTGAATCGGTCTAACACTGTTACTGGCTGACAGCTGGGGGGGGCTGGGCTATCCAGGGGTGAAGGGGGGGTTGGGGGTGTTCACTGAATTGGTCTAACACTGTTACTGGCTGACAGCTGGGGGGTGCTGGGCTATTCAGGGGTGAAGGGGGTTTTGGGGTGCTCACTAAATTGGTCTAACATTGTTACTGGCTGACAACTGGGGGGTGTTGGGCTATTCAGGGGTGAAAGGGTTTTGGGGGTGCTCGCTAAATTGGTCTAACACTGTTACTAGCTGACAACTGGGGGGTGTTGGGTTATTCAGGGTTGAAGGAGGTTTTGGGGGTGCTCACTAAATTGGTCTAACACTGTCACTAGCTGACAACCTATGTTCCCTGTAAGCTGTGCATGTGTGTGCGTGCACATAGGTTGTGAAACCTGCGAACACAACAAAATAAAGCACGCACAAAAAAATTCAACAGTGCTAATATTTTTATGCTACTTTAAGGAGTCAATTTCAAGTAGCATGTTTCAAAGATGGTTTTGTAATTTGTAAAATCATTTCCATCACCATATCAAAATAAAATTTAGACATTATTTGCATCAGAAAACACTTACTTCGTTGCACTCAGCAGTTTGACCACACTCACTGAAGTGTGCACTAATTTGGACACTGGTTCCAAAAATTTGCACATAAGAAATTTTTTGCGCACACAGCCTATGAAAAATTAGAGGAAACACTGCTGACAACTGGGGGGTGTTGGGCTATTCAGGGGTGAAGGGTTTTTGGGGGTGCTCACTAAATTGGTCTAACACTGTTACTAGCTGACAACTGGGGGGTGTTGGGCTATTCAGGGGTGAAGGGGTTTTGGGGGTGTTCACTAAATTGGTCTAACACTGTTATTAACTGACAACTGGGGGGTGTTGGGCTATTCAGGGGTGAAGGGGTTTTGGGGGTGTTCACTTAATTGGTCTAATGCTGTTACTAGCTGATAACTGGGGGGTGTTGGGATATTTGGGCCGTAGAGTAGGGGCATTGGTGGTGCCTGGCACACGGGGCCATGCCCTGAATGCTGGCACTAGTACACTGGGTGCTGGTGGGGTGCTGCCTCTCCTGGTCAGGCCGGATCGGGCCAGAGCCCAGCTGCCCTTGGCCACAGCTGCCATTCCCAGCCATGTCCTTGGCCAGAGATCCATGGCCCAGCCGCCTGCAGCTGCAGCTGCCATTCCCAGCCCTGTCCGTGGCCAGGGATCCGGGGCCCAGCCACCCATGGCAGTGGCGACTGCTTCCCGCCCCTTCAAAGGTCTGGCAACCCTGCAGCTGTGGCTGCCACTCCCTGCCCTGTCCCTGGCCGGGGTGGGGCCTATGGGCAGGGGGCAGGCCCTGGGCCAGTGCCCCAGGTCTTTCCCAGGGGCAGTGATGCCCCTGGTGTAGAGACAGGTGTGGGGGTATTGGGGGTGCTCACTAAATTGGTATAACACTGTTATGAGCTGACAAGTGGGGGTTGTTGGGAAATGGGGTGGGGTGGAGGGGGGATGTTAGGGAAATCCTTGATCTGAAGGCAGCTGCCTCAGAGCAAAGCTGGCCACTCATCTGCACTCTCTGCTAGATAATGGAGCACCTGCAGTCCGCCATGGACAGTGGGGTGAGTGCCCTTAGACCCCATGACCACACATGCTGCCAGTATTCTCCCCCAGACTTGAAATTGGAGGGGTGTAGGGGGAGGTAAGGTGGTAGGGGGTACTCACTAATTTAGTATAACACTTTTACTAGCTGACAACTGGGGGGTGTTGGGAAATCTGGGGCAGGGGTGCAGGGGCATGTCAGGGAAATCCCTGCACAGCCCCCTCCCTGGCCGGAGCCTGCAATCTGCACACCAGAAAGGGCCTGGCCGCCTCCCATTCTGTGCACTGCAGAGCCGCAGCTCGTAGCTACTTGCTGCTGCTGCCTTGGCTGATTTCCAGTCAGGGAGGAAGGAGGTAGTGGAATGGAAGAGATGTGGGGACTAGTGAGAGGAAGGAAGGATGGACATGGAGGGACAATCACAGCTTGGCATCTGCCCAGCCACACACATGAATCGATTTTGTAAGCATCAGGAAAGCTTTGATTTCCGAGGACATCTGCTGCAGATTGTTTGGATGCCCTAACTGTGCATTTCTTTGTGGCAGCAGCTATCCATGCATTACTTCCTCATCTAGAAAAATGAGCCCATCCTCACAGTTGCTAACATGTACTCTCAAGCTCCATCTTAGTGTAGTTTTAATGGATTTTAAAAATGAATACACAAACACTGAACAAGAAATCTCTTTCTGTGGTTTTGATCACTATGCACTATTTGGGCTGGCTTCAATTCCCTCCTCAGTTTTTTTTAAACAATGAACTGGCTGTGTGGTTTTGGAATTCCTTCCTACCCTTTCCAGGACACTAGGGTACATCTACCCTGGAGCCTTAGGTTGATTTATGGAACCTTAAGTCGATGTATCGACCCCCACAGCCAGAGCCATCCCTTGGAGGGAGCAGGGCCCAGGGCCAATTGCAGGGGTTAAAGTATAATCTGGAGGGCCCCAGAACCCTCCTAAATTTCTGGCACCCCCTCATGCAGGTCTGGGTTCCCTTGTGCAGGTCTGGGCCCCCTTCATGCAGGTCCTGGCCCCCCCCCCCCTTCACCGACCCCAGCTACTACCCCCAAACTCCTGTCCTCCAACCCCAGCTACTGCTCCCCACACACCAATCCCCCACCCCAGCTACTGCTCCCCACTCCGGCTATTGCCCCCCCATGTCCTCCTCTCAGCCCCCATCCCGACCCCTTCTTTCTACCCTCCCCCCTGCACACTTTCCCCACCGGTTGCCCCAACCCCCCAGACCTCCTTACCTGTGCCACTGAGGTGGCAGAGGAGCCGGGCCTGGGGGAAGGAGGCTGCAAGCAATGCTGGCCAGCCAGTGAGAGGAGGCCTGGGTCTGAGACGGGGTTAGGGCTGTGTGCACTGCTGGGACAAGCAGGAAAGGGTGGGGCTGCCACAGGCTCCAGGGAAAGGAGGGGAGGGGTGGCCGGGTTCGCTGCAGCACACAGCTCTTTCCTTCAGCTGGCCCTGGGGGAGCGTGCTGGAAAGCTGCAGTCCAGTGCATTCGTTCTATTTTTAGGGGGCACCGGAATGCAATGTTCCGGTGCATTCCCCTATTTTTAGGGGACCTGGGATGCTGCACCCTAAAAATTTCTTCTGGGGCATTACTGCTAACTTTAACCCTTGGCCTATTGGCCTAAGCAACCCCCCCCCCCATGTCAGAGGGGAGCATGGCAGACTGGCATGCTCCACCACCCAAGGGCCCTGGTCAGCCCCCTGGGACTGAGAGCTGGTGTCAGCCGGGAACCCGTGGCTGCCCACTAGTGGGGAGCTGGCCCCAGCAGAGGCCGCCACTGTCCTGGCCTCAGCCAGGACCCCAGCCACCATGAAGCTGGCCCTCGCCAAGGTCAAGTTGCTGGTGAAGGCCACCCCAGCTATGGCCAGGGACCCATCCCAAACGCATGCAGCTGTGTGGAGCAGGCCGCAGCAGGACGGGCCCCACACGCCTGCCCTGCCCCTGGGCCTTCCTGCTCCACCCTGGGGGCGGGGAGGGCCAACCTAGAGGCCAGATGAACAGCTCCTGGCCTGCCTCTTTGCCAAAGACAGCGAGGAGCAGGGTGAAGCACAGCCATGGGGGCGTGGGGAGCAGCATGGGCCCCACACTGCCCCACTGGGGGCATAAGAGCACAGGGCCCCGTAACCGAAGGGCCTGGAGCGATTGCTCTGTTCACCTACCCCCACCCCCACCCCCCAGGATGGCTCTGCCCGCGGCCACACTGGGCTTTTATTAAGTCAACTTAACTGCTTCCTTAAGTTGACTTAATAACACCACCTCTTAAGGTCAATTTAACACTTAAGTTGACCTTATTAAGTCGACTTAAGCCAGTGTAGATAGGGAATAGTCCTTAAGTAGACCTAATTGGCCTGCAGGCCCCCTTCCAGAGTGCCTGACCACCAGGAAGGATTGATCTACCACCTGCCAGTGTGGATGCATGTAGTGGACAGCAGTTTTCAGTGTGGACACTCTAAGTTGACTTAACAAGGTCAAAGTCGACTTGTTCAGTTGACTTAACAGAGCCTCTAGTGTAGACATACCCTTAGATATCCTTTATGGATGCATGTGTATTTTGGGTGCTATCTGTCACTTCGGGGGGAAAAAAACAAGATATAAATTTTATATGATTAGCCTTACTGGAAATATTAAAATAAATTAATACATATAGACAGCAATGTTCCCTCTAATTACTCATAGACTTTGTGCACAAACAATTTCTTTGTGTGCACAAAAACATTGCTTTGTGAGCACCAGTATTAGCGCTACTGAATTTTTTTGTGCACACTTTCTTTTGTTGTGTGCGCAGGTTTCATTACCTGTGTGCACACATACACATGCTCACAGCTTAGAGGGAACAGTGATAGACAGTGATTTTCCTAATTTTTGTAAGGCAACATACTTTTTAAAAAGATAGCACAGTTCTAAATAATGGTGATTAAATAACAGCACAATTCTAAATAATCGTAATTAAACAACTGGAAAGGCCATGAAATATTAGTGAGAGAGATAATATAACTTTAGGATGAGTTACTATGACCAGGGCATAGTTGTTCTACAACCACTTTTAGACATGTACCAGAATTTTAATTAAAAAAAAAAAATGCACAGAAAGGAAAAAAAGCAAAGAAAAGAGAACAACATGTTCTGCCATATATTTTCAACAACGCAAATCGCAGAGGCTCTGAGGGGTCTTGTTTCCCCTCTACTCTGCCAAAAAGACAAAATAAAGATAGGACACCAATCAAAGGGAGTCTGCATGTAAATTTCTTTATCAAACTTGTTTTATTTTACAAAGCTTAGGTATGTTTAGCAATAAGCGTTATTTATTTATTCATTTATTTAAATTATGTGTCAGAAATAAAAATCAAACCAACTTGTATATTATTTTATACCTTAAGCACACATTCAAAATCGTTTATATCTGTAGATAGCAAAAAAAATGAGGGATGGATCCATCTATCATGCTGGCATCCTAGGCCATTATCAGAGGTAACAACCAACCAATCACCACCATTACTCTGCAGTTAATTTGCATGGAACAATTTTGTTGGTTGCAATGAATTAGTCTGCACAGGGGGTAGATTACTTAGCCCAATGCCACAGTTTCATTTGCCACTTCAATACAAGCTCCCCATTGCAGCTGGCAACCCCAGATACAGCCACCTGCTGTGGCACCACCACAATCATTACACACAATAATCCCAAACACACATACAGGCATTCATGATAGGCCATGCCTCCTCATTCACAGATCAGCATAAATCTCCCAACACAACACACACACTGGCCCAAATTATCATTTTAAACTTCATTAGAACTGCTTGTCCCAGGAATGGGGGAGTCTAGAGAAGTGCCTGACTGGGGAGTCAAGCAATGGAGTCTAGAGCTTCACACCCACACAGCCTTCTGTACCTGCCTACGTCATCTGTATAAAACACAGAGAAAAGATGTTAATGATTTTCCAAGGGCAGGTAGACACTATGTGATGCATGCATGTTGCAGGCTCATTGTCCTCCCTCTAAGGCACACAAGCACCAACATCTACCCCCTCCAAAATGCTATGGCCAGGTCAGGCATTATTTGATTCATCCAAAGCCCTGTGATATCATCAAAATGCATCGTCTTCGCATCTGTAGCAATGTTTACACAGCTACTGACAAAACAATTACTTTTCTCCATTTTATTGAGGCAGCCCCCAAAGAACTAAGCGACACAAAATAGAAAAAAATCATAGGGTTGGAAGGGACCTCACAAGATCATCAAGTTAACCCCCAGGGGCTTGAACCAAGGACTTTCTGAATACTAAGCAGAGATGCTAGCCACTACACTATTCATAATGTACATCATGCTTTAAAATTATCATTACACAAACTGTAATCTTTGCTCTAGATCACCCACCACCACGTCTCATAAACATTTGAGTTTGTCTTAACGGAGGATGAGGTCTGGAAATACAGCAATTACCACACAATGTTTAAAAGATATACTACCCCAACCTTTTTTTTTAAAATTGCATTGGCTTGTTCTTCAGGTTTGGCCTAAATGCATTGCACAACATATAAAAACCCAAACTAAACCAAAGTTTAACTGCAGTTTACCTGGGTTGCGGGCTCATCACTTATAAATTGTGAAGAAAGGTTTAGATTCCAGGGTACAATGAAATGAATAAGTAGTCCTCTGTAGTGCTGGAACTAGGACTTCTTCAAGCGCTGCTCACATCATTCAGTCAAAGGTTTCTATGCATTGCAGCACATGGTTGGCTGCTGGAAAGCTTTTTGCCCTAGCCTGTCAGAGCACAGTCAGTGCCAAATGCCCCCTGTGCCACGAACATGGCTATATATATATATACAGACCAGCTACAAGTACCTTGGCATCCCACAGTCCCATGGGAACCATGATGAGGAGGCAAGGAAGACAGCAACATCCAAGTACCACCAAAGGATAAGACAGGTCCTGAAGAGCCAGCTGAATGGGAAGAACAAGATCCACGCTATCAACAGGTACGCCCTGCCAGTCATCAGATACCCTGCCGGTATAGTGAGCTGGCCAAAGGAGGACATGGAGGCTGCTGATGTGAAGACCCGGAAGCTCCTCACAATGTACAGAGGTTTCCACCCCAAATCCAACACCCAGAGACTGTACGCCAGCCGGAAAGAAGGCGGGTGGGGTTTGGTGAGTGTCAAAGCCACTGTCCTGGATGAAACCCAGAGCATCCAGGAGTACATCAGTAAGATGGCACCCAAAGATGAGCTGCTGAGAGAATGCCTGAGGCAGCAGCAGACATGGGAGGAAGATCAAGCAGAAGAAGCGCCATGGCAAGACAAGACCCTGCATGGAATGTACCATTGACAGATAGCTGAGGTGGCTGACATTGGGAAATCCTACCAGTGGCTGGAAAAGGCTGGACTAAAAGACAGCACTGAGGCGCTGATCATAGCAGCACAAGAACAGGCACTGAGCACCAGATCCATTGAAGCAGGGGTCTACCACACTAGACAGGACCCAAGGTGCAGACTGTGCAGAGAGGCCTCAGAGACAGTCCAACACATAGTGGCTGGATGTAAGATGCAGGCAGGAACAGCATACACTGAACGGCACAACCAAGTAGCTGGCATTGTGTACAGGAACATCTGGACAGTGTATGGGCTAGACCCTCCCAAGACCAGATGGGAGATCCCACAGAAGGTCGTGGAGAATAACAGGGCTAAGATCCTGTGGGACTTCCAGATCCAGACGGACAGGCAGGTACTGGCCAATCAACCAGACATCGTGGTAATAGACAAGGACCAGAAGACAGCGGTGGTGATAGATGTAGCAGTGCCAAGTGACAGCAACATCAGGAAGAAGGAGTATGAGAAGCTGGAGAAGTACCAGGGCCTGAAAGAGGAACTAGAGCGGATGTGGAAAGTGAAGGCCAAAGTGGTCCCGGTGGTGGTAGGAGCACTCGGGGCTGTGACTCCTAAGCTGGGAGAGTGGCTCCAACAGATCCCAGGAACAACATCAGAGCTCTCTGTCCAGAAGAGTGCAGTGCTAGGAACAGCTAAGATACTGCGCAGAACCCTCAAACTCCCAGGCCTCTGGTAGAGGACCCAAGGTTGAGGATGACACATACCACCCATAGGGGGTGAGAGAGGAATTTTTTTTTTTTTATATTTATATATATATGACCCTGACTCTTAACCCTCTCAGTTCCTTCTTTCTGCCCTCAGTGACGGTACCGGAACAGCCCTCTCTTGCGTTCAGGCGAATGCCTGTCTCATTCGTATATGAACATTCCATTTAAATTTGAAGACCTTTTTGTGGACATTGTTCCCCCAAAAGTTGGTGTCTCCACCAAGTCCTCTCAACAACCAGAGTCTGAACATTGCTCCAACTCTCCACAGACCATGCGTGGCTTCAAACCCTGCGCAGGCTGCAGAAAGGCCTTCCTGGTGAGTGAGCTACTTGAGTACATAAAATACCTGGGTGAGTCCCACCTGGCCGATAAGTGCTCCATCTGCCACTCCTTCAACAGAAGGACCCAGAAAGAAAGGAAGCAAAGGCTCTGCATTATGGCTTTGGAGCAGGCACTGCAGCTGGTGCCCAGTACCTCTGGGGTGCCAAAAGACATGCTGGCACTGCCAGCAAAATTGGCACCGGATCCTCCTTGCCTCTGCTCCACAGTGAAGCCTAAGATGACCAGGTCAGGGTCGGACTCGGTGCCAACGAGCTCCCCTCTGCAACCCCCCTCCCAAGGGAAGGGTCTGTAGCCTCCACCCATGCTGTCTACACTGGAGGCTTTCAAAGTTGTGAAGGCTCTCCTTCAGTTACCTACTCCCAAGCCTACAAAGCCTAGAGGCAAGCCAGCCTTTTCATCAAAGACGTGGGCAGCCTCAGAGTATGGTCCCTTGCCGGCATGGAGGTCAAGCAAGAGCCCATCTACTCCATTATGGACTAAACCAGCACCGGGGTCCTCTCCGGCACACTCCGAGCTGGAGCAGAAAGAGCAAGGGGCGTACCTAACCTTCTCCCCAGAGGCCTCTAGTGAGCGCTCTGTACCATGTTCACAAGGATCCAGACACATGAGATCGAAGTCTGGCTCCTTCAACACCTCCTGTGCTGAATCTTGGCACTGATGCTCACCATTGCCTGCAGCACCCTCCCCAGTGGCCTTAAAGCCAGTAGGGAAGCACTGCCATAAGCAGTCCTTGACACTGCCTCAAAGTGGGGGTTCCTGCAGGAACTACTCCATGCAGGCTACATCAGCACTATCCACATCCCGGGCACCAACCAAGGGTGACAGCCAATCCCACAGGAACTGGTGCAGTTTGGATCAGCACTGTCATGGTAGAGACTGTTCCCCAACATGCCGAGAATTGGCACTGCATTCATTTAGGGAATGGTCCAGCCAATGGATGGACTGGCCCTCACAGGATGAGCCCATAACACTGGGTTCTTCCAGATCACCTTCCTCCAGAGCCTCTCACTCCCCAGGGACCTCTGAAGAGTAGCTCGACACTGGGTACTGACCGACCCCAGCACAGTAGATCAAGGGTCCTCTCATCCTTCTCACCAGAGAAGGCCACGTACCCAAGACCCCTCACATTCAGGGATGACCCTCATGCCCAGCAAGACCTCCTGCACCGAATGCCTGTGAACTTAAACCTAGAGGTGGAGGTCATCAAGGAGGATTTTGACCCCCTCTTTGATATGGGTGATGCTGCCGCTCCAGCCAGGATCACAGTCCCCCTCCATGATGGGGTGCACAAAATAGCCAAGGTGTGCTGGCAAACACCATCATCAATACTGCCAGTGTCCAAGACAGCTGAATGCAAGTATCACATTCCACCAGAAAAGTTTGTGTTCCTGTTTAACCACCTCACACCTGGGTCCCTGCTGGTAGATGCAGTTAACCAAAAAGAGAGGCAGGGGCAACCAGTTTCAACTCCCAAAAATAAAGAGGCTAAGAAAATGGACCTCTTTGGGAGGAAGGTCTACTCCTCCTCACCCCTCCAACTCTGTTTTGCCAATCACCAGGCACTTATTGGGCAATACATTTTTAACCTGTGGAAATCTATGGAGCAGTTCCGAGACAGTCCCTCACAAACACCTCAGGGACTATGAGACTCTGGTGGAGCAGGGTTTGGTGACCTCACGCAATGCACTTATGATGTCTTGGGACGCATCAGATACAGCCACCCACACCGTAGCCTCAGCAGTCGCTATGCAGAGGGCTGCTTGGCTCCAGGGGTCAGGCCTGTCACCCCAAATGCAGCAGGCCATACAGGACTTCCCCTTTGAAGGACCCATGCTGTTTGTGGAATCCACAGATTCCAGGCTGCACGGGATGAAGGACTCTAGGGCCACCCTGAAGTTCCTGGGCATGTACATGCCACAGACAGCTAAACACTCCTTCAGGTCCCAGCCAACCGAACAACAGCCTCAGCAACAGCATCATCAGCAACAACAAGGGTTGCACCAGAGGTCATACCAGCAACCTCAGCACCGTTACAGGTATCTTGACAGGGACAGGGGCTGGGGCAGGAGGGGCTCCAGGCCTCAATCAAGCAGTCAAATGCCCCGTCAATGGGGTGGCAGCTCCCGCTCTGCCAACCAAAGGCAGAGATTTTGATGCCTTGTTTGGGGGCTGCCACGTCCCACCTGTCAGCCCCCTCGATTCAAAAACCACCTAGGCCCTGTGAAGGAATTCTGTGGCTGAGGCCTAACAGTGCTGAGGCCTAACCACATTGAGACACAGATAGCTTAGTAGGCCTGGGGGAGGAAGAAGCTGCAGTTTCTCTGTTCACTAACATGCCTGAAAGAGGGCCAGTATAAGCAACTAACTGATAAGGTACGGAGTCTGTCTGCTCTCAAGGACTTTGTACTGAAATTTGGAGACAGAGAAGGTGTTTGGATTTGCCTGCAGATTTCTGAAAGTCAGCCCGTTTGGGTCAGCTCAAGGACTAGACCAAAGCCTGTGGTGCAGGTGAATTGTGATTGGAAGTTATGTGGGGATAAGGCGAGTCAAAAGGAAGGGGTTGTAATTGGGGGAATTTTGGTGCAAAAAGGATGGACCCAGAACTTAATTGGCTATACAGCAATAGATTATGCTTTGTAATATGATGTAATATGTCACTATATAAGAATAATGTACACTATTCTCAGGGCTCTTGGGTACTTGCCCTTAGGCCCGCAGCTGTGTAGAATAAAGCTCCACTCCTCACTAAGTTTGTGGCCCCCGCTTACTGAGAATTCCTCTACAGACCATTCCTTCAGCAGTGGGCTACCATCACATCAGACTGTTGGATACTGGACACAGTATCCAGGGGATACTCCATCCAATTCAGATCCAAGCCCTGGGACAGAAAACCGCCCCCTCACTCAGGACTCAGGGACCCTTCTCATGAACTGCTGCGCCAAAGGGAATGCAGGAAATTGCTCTCCCTAGAGGTGATAGAGAGAACCCCCAGGAAAGAACAAGGGAAGGGGTTCTACTCTCAATACTTTCTGATCCCCAAGCCAAATGGCAACCTGAAGCCAATCCTGTACCTCAGGGCTTTAAACAGACGCTTAAGGAGAATAAAGTTCCACATGATTTCCTTCAAATAAATTATCCCAGCCTTAGACCCTGGGGACTGGTTTGTGGCCCTCAGCCTCAAAGATGCTTATTTCCCCATAGTGATAAGACGTGAACACAGAACGTTCCTCCTTTTTGTAGTGGGGAGAAAACACTTCCAGTTCACCGCACTTCCATGCGGCCTCTCCCTGGCTCGGGTTACCAGGCACCAAAGCATGGAAAGGAGGACAGGGAAGTATGAAAAGGAGGACATCGGAGGACACATGGAGAAAATGTATTAATATAACTGTCATTACCCATTTTCCATGACATAATATGGTAATGATTAATGAATGCAGTGTTAAAACTGCACAAAGTCACGTGTTTTTTACATTATTTTAAAATAAAAATTACCAATGTTTTCTTTTACTGAAAACTGGATTTTTTTTCAGTTAATGAAAGTTTTTCATGACCCTTTCATTAATGTTCTTGAGACTAAAATAAGTTAAACTAAATTTTCAAATAGAAACTTGAAAAGCACCTTAAAAATTTTTTTTAAAAAAGTGTTTAACCTGCCTCTCATTTTTCATTTTCCACAGCAGCCCATTTTACAATTTTAAAGAATTGTCCTAAATTGTTTCTAGCCAGTGCAAATGTGCCCCTTTGTTTGTTTTACTTAACTGGTCCCTGTTAGTAATTTTATTCATGGTATACTTTATTTTCCTTCATTTTATTAGTGTTTGCTCTACCCCCCCCCCCCCATTTTGCCCTTTTGTAGGGAGCAACAGGCCAAAAATCACAGCCCCCAATACAGGGCTCAAACCTGTGAGTGACCCTGGCCATATCTTACACCCCCCTGCATTTTATTTTCCTCTCATTCTGTAAGTTCCCCCATCTTCAAAGCATCTGATGAAGTGGGATTTTTCTCTCACAAAAGATCATGCGATAAATAAATTTGTTAGTCTTTAAGTGCCACTGAACTCCTTGGTTCTTTTGCCATAGCCCAGGACATTTTTGAAGTGCAATCTCAGGATGTATGTGGCTGCAGCTTTTGGTACTCTTTAGCTCTCAGGAGTCAGACAGGTCACAGATGTACAATACTTACCACACAGACAGCAAGGAAGCCAGGGCAGCTAGCCAAACAACCTCAAAACACAGGCAGCTCAGCGTTAGGGGCAGGAAGTGACCAACGGCAGGAACTCACAGCCAGGGAGCCTGCCTGGAGGACAGAGGACAGCAGGGCAAAAAGGAGGACATGTCCTCCTTTTGCCGGACATCTGGTAACCCTATCCCTGGTCCCCAGAGTTTTTACCATGTGAATGGTGGCTGTGGCAGTCCACCTAAGGAAACGTGGTGTAAGGATACACGCTTACCTTGACGACTGGTCAATAAAGGGAAAATCCAAGCCCCAAATAAGGCACAGCATCAGGTTAACCAAGCTACTGTGCAAAAGTCAGGGCCTCTGCATAAACTTAGAAAAATTCAAGTTCTCCTCAATGAGAAAAATAGTTTTTAGGGGTCTTCCTGGACTCAAAAAAAGGTAGGGCATCACTATCCCTTTCAAGGTTTCAATCCATTTGCACCATCATTTTGGAGCTCCACAAAACTCTGATCATTACGGCTAGGTGCTGCCTCCAGTTCCTGGGGCACATGGTGGCCTCCACCTCTGTGATAAGAACAGCCCACCTGCAAATGAGACCCTTACAGCTTTGGCTAGCCACAATCTTCCACACACAGCAGCACCCTCTGAACAAAGTGCTTTTGATTCAACCCGAGGTACTGGCAAGACTGGAAATATGGCGGCACCCACACTTTGCCCTCACAGGGTTCCCTTCGAAATTTCCAACCTGTCAGTGACCCTTATTTGCAAATGCTTCAGATGAGGGTTGGGGAGCCCATATCTCAGGGGGCTTCTCAACTCAAGGGACTTGGTCACTTGAGGACACCCCCTACATATCAATGTAAAGGAACTCAGGGCAATATGCCTGGCGTACAGTGTCTTCCTGGACATAGTGAAGGGGAAAATGACCCAGATCCTAATGAACAATACAGCTGCAATGTTTTATACAAAGTGCCAAGGGGGGGGGGGGAGGCTCATTCCCATGCCCTTTGCAAAGAGGCTCTTGACCTCTGGGAACTAGCCCTGAAACACAGCTTTACCCCAGTAGTGGCCTACCTGCCCAGGGCAAGCAACAACAAAGCGGATTCACTGAGCAGGGAATTTCTCTCACATCATGAGTGATCCCTGCATGCAGAGACAGTGAGTTACATCTTCAGTCTGTGGGGCACAACCCAGATGGCCCTTTTTGCAACTTACCAGAACCAGATATATCCCCAATTCTGTTCACTCAGGGGACGGGAGAAGGGCTTACAGTCAGACGCCTTCCTGATTCCATGGGGGGAGGGTCCTCTGATGTACACGTTTTCCCTCATCCCCCTAATTCACAGGGTCCTCCTAAGATAAGGAGGGATGGAGCAAACATAATATTGATAGCTCTGGCCTGGCCCAGATGGCCCTGGTACTCAACACTATGGGACTTATTGATAGCCACCCCTCACCACCACCAATACAGCGCGGACTTGTTGACTCAGGATTCAGGCCGCCTACACCACCCAAACCTACGAGTGCTACAGCTAACAGCCTGGAGGCTGCGTGGCTAAATGAGATTGAAAGACTTTGTTCATCAAGGCCCAGGAGGGCATTAATTGGTAGCAGAATTCAACTAGATCTTCTCAGTACTGGTCCTTCGTTCAGGTCTGAATTCTCTTGCTTCCTGACGGTTTTATTACCATGTGTTGAAGATATCAGATCTGTCAGGGAAGGCATGCCAGAATCTACTTCAAATTCCATGGTGTTGGAACTTTCTGGAAGAAGTCGTAGAGCCCGTCGATTACATCGAAATGTGTCATCTTGATCTGTGTGGACCACGTAAGACCATGGATGCAGGACCTGAACGAAGGACCAGTACTGAGAAGATCTAGTCGAGTCATCAAATGCCCAGAAAGTCTCACAGAGACTTGCTAGCATACGTAAGGGAAGTGGGTGGTAAAGACTCACTTGAGAGTGATGTGCTAGTAACCTCTCCTCTCTAAGTAGTTCATATCTTGGGTTGATGGACTGTTCTTCTGCATGTTTTTGTTTACACAGCTGTTATGTGTTGTTAGCTGTTAGTGCATGTAGTATTAGCTAGCTTTTATATGTATCTAACTGTTTACTTCTTTTCCTTACAGGAGAAGATGTAGTGATATGCTTGATTAGAAGGTTGTGAATTTAGAGACACTCCCTAGCATGGGCCAGTGTTGTGTAAATTGAGAGACGTGCCCCAGAGAAGATCAAACATGGCTGCTCCCAGGTACACACCTGGATACCTGTCTGTATGATTAAAGTTCTATTCCTTACTCATTCTGTAGTATCTTCTTTAATGAACTCTCAAGACCATTACACTCCAGCAGGGCTACTTACATTGCGGAATGAAAGCAGTTTTCCCTTTGGTCTCAGGATAAGAAGATAACCAGGGGTTAAACTATCATTTAGGGGGCCCCAGAATCTTCCTAAATTGGCAGGCCCCTGTCGTGTCAGTGCGGGCCCCCCTCACATCAGTGTGGGCCTTCCTCATGCTGGTGCAGGCCCCCTTCACCCACCCCAGCTACTCAGGGGTTAAAGTATAATTTGGGGGGCCCCAGAACCCTCCTAAATTTCCAGGCCCCCTTCATGCAGGGCCAGGCCCCATTCCAAAGGTCCAGGTCCACCCTCACACAGGTCCAGGCCTACAAACGTCTGCCCCCAGCCAGCTACTGTGCCCCAGCCCAGGTAGGCATTTGCAACCACTTCTGAGTATCACATGCATCGGTTATTGCTCTGCTCTACTCACCCCCCAGCTACACACACACCCAGATACACAGCCCCACCTATACCCCCACACCCACACCCAGCTACACCCACCCCCACATCTACCCCCAGCTACACCTCTGCTTCCCTACATACCCACCCCACCAACACCCACACACTCACCTATACACCCACCCCCACCCCCAGCTACACCCGCACACCCACCCCCACCTGCACTCACACACCCACCTACACACCCACCCCCAGCTACATGCACACACCCACATCCACATCCACTGATACCCACCCCCCAGGTGCACATCCATGCCCACCCACCCCCAGCTACACACACACACACACACACACACACACACTCCCTGCTACACATACACCAACCCAGGTACATAACCCCCAGCTATACATACACCCTGCCACCCTCATACACACCCTGCCCCACACAACCCCTAGCAGCATTTCCTGTCCCCCAGCAGCTCTGTGCCCCCCAGCTCAGAGGCCAGGGTCCCCCTTCCCTGAAAGCCCTTCGTCTAGCCCTGCCATGGGGCTCCCCTGGGCCAAGCTGAGGGCTTACCTCGGCTGTTTGCATGCTGGCTGACCAGAGACATTTTGGCTGGTGGCTGGGAGCTGCTTCCCAGCCACAAACTGCTCCCAGTCTGCAGGGGGCAGATTTACAAACTGCTAGCCTGCCACAGCTCTCTGCTGGCTCGGCTTAACATGGAACAGGGCTTAAGGTGGAATGCACCAGAACTCTGTGTTCTGGCTGCTGTATCTATTTTTAGGGGGGCCCAGAATGCTGCCCACCTAAAAATAGGGGACCCTGAACTGCATTCCAGTGCATTCTGCCTTACTTTAACCCCTGGGGATAACTCCAGAGTCAGCCCCAATTCAATCTGTCCTCGACTACCTCTTGCACCTTAAAGATGGGGCCTTTCAATACCCTCCTTTAAGGTACATTTAGTGGCGATCTTTGCCCTGCATGAGAAGGTGGAGGGGATCTCAATTTTCCCACCCCCCCCCTTCCCCCAGATTCCTCAAGGGAGTTGAGAGGCTCTATCTACAATCTAGAGATCCTACTCCACAAAGGGATTTGAATGTGGTGCTTCATAGTCTAACAGAACTACCATGTGAGCCCTTGGACTCTTGTACCCTCTTTGTCCTATCTTGGAAGGTGGCCTTCCTTGTGGCTATAACCTTTGCTAGACGAGTATCTCAGCTAAAGGCCCTCTCCTCAGAACCTTTGTGTACAAGATTCTTTGCAGACAAGGTATTAATACACCCACCCCCTGCCTTTCACCCTAAGGTGGCTTCCCCATTCCACCTGAACAAGGAGATCTGTCTCCTGGTCTTCTTCCCAGACCTTCAGGTTTCAGAGAACCAGAGAAAATGTCACACCCTAGATGTCAGGAGGGTACTCCAGGTCTATATTGAGTGTAAACACCTGTTCTGCAAGACTTCCCAATTATTTGTCACAGTTGCAGAACGAAAAAGGGGCCAACCAGTGACTACTCAGTGTATCTTGTCATGGATGGTGAACTGTACCAAAGACTACTACAGGAGATCAAATACACCCCTCCCTGGGAGGGTCAGAGTGCACTCCATGAGCGCGCAGGCATCTTCAACTGCCTTCCTCGTGCAGGTCCTGATTCAGGAGATCTGCAGAGCAGCAACATGGTCGTCAGTGCCCACCTTTATGATGCACTATGCAATCATCCAGCAGGCTCGAGATGCTGCTGTGCTGGGCAGAGCCACGCTCAAAGTGGGGAAACATTAACTCCACCCACCATCCTGGGTATGGCTAGCAGTCACCTGTAACTGAATCATGTGAGCAGCACTCAAAGAAGAATGGTGGGTTACCTGTAGCAACTGTCATTTGGGATGGGCTGCTCACATACATTCAGGTCCGCCCCCTCTGCCCCCGCTACTCAGAGATGGTGAAAAGAAGGGACTGAGGGGGGTCGGGGTCATATATATAGCCGTGGTCGTGGCATAGGGGACGTTGGCCACTGACCCTGCTCTGACAGGCTAGGGCAAAAAGCTTTTTGGCCAACTGTGCACTGCAGCATGTAGACACCTGTAACTGAATGTATGTGAGCAGCCCATCTCCAAGAAGGATGGTTACTACAGGTAAGCCACCGTTTTGGTGCCTGGGGAAAGCAGCCCCAAACGCACCCTCCCCCAACCCAGCCCTGATCCACCCTGGGGCCTGATCTGTCCCCAGATGCTCCCAGCTGGATCTAGGCCAGCAGCAGGGTTATGGATCCAGCCTCAGCTGCCACCAGTAGACAGCGGGGAGCCAGATTTGGCCCAGCTGTCTTCTGGCAGTGGCTGGGGCTCTCCGCCACCTTCCAGCAGTGGCTGAGGACAGATCTGGCTCCCCACTGCCAGCTGGGTCTCCCTTACCTGGCCACAGCATGGTCCCCAGGCCCAAGCTGCACTGGCTACATGGCCACTGGTCACAGGCTACCCCCCCCCCCCCCGAGCATGCATCCGAACATGCTCATGGGCAGGGCGGGAGATTTTAAACTCCCGCAACCCTAGCCCCAGTCTGACACTTGGAGGAATGTGCCTGAAGGGCAAGTTAGGGGCTGTGGCTCCCAGCCATGTGGTGCCCTCTAAAATCCAGGGGCTGGGGTTTTGCCCCGGTTGCCCTGTCCTATTTATGGCCCTAGTCCTGTGGCATTTCTAAAGCCCAACAAATTTTATTTATTGCATGAGCTTTTGTGGAAGAAAACCCCACTTTGATAGACACTTTGAAGGTGGGGGCACATCTCTAAAAGTGCCACAGGACTCCTTGTTTGTTTCGCTGACCTAGACTAACACAGTTACATCTTTGGAACTAGGGTACAATGAGTATGTGTACATCAGCTGGGGACTTGCATCCCAGCTCAGAGTGTAGATGTAGCCACAGGGAATCCTTGCCTCAGAGAGTTCCCAATCCAGCATTTAGAAAAAACACAGAAAGTGAACAGACAGGCAAGCAAAGCAAATGTGGGGGAAGGTAGAATAATGGTAGAAAGAGGAACATTTCAATTGGTAGTTGTGTGTTTGTATTCAGTCTCCTGTGAACCCAATGCCATAGCAAAAAGTAGATTTTTAAAAGGGGATTAGATGTTGGCTTTGTGAATTTTGACAGAGCTCTTCCCAAGCACATGACATGGCACAGGAAAATGTGGGCATTTTTATTTCTGGAGATAGAGGAGGGCCAAAAAACAGAATTTCCCCATGGTTGCCACCTTAGTAGGATGGCATTAAGCTTTCATTGGCACAGGTTTGAGATGGCTACATTAAACACTGCTTAGCCATTCATTGGTAAAGCAGTGCTTGCATGCAAAATAAATGAGAGAACTTGCATACATTTCAAAACACTGATCATCTGTCTGTGAGAAACCAAAATTTTCCAGAAAACAGCTTGCTATAACGAAGCATACCACTAGATGTCACTTCCTCAACAGACTATCCACCCCAAAATGCCTGTTAATATGTACAAGGGTTAGAAATGGTGACAAGGAAAATCTCTTAGCAAAAGGTTGTTATTTTTTTCTGAACACATGTGTTGCTTCATACTCAGGTTTTAGTTTTTCTGTTATTCCCAGGAAAAAATATACTAAACTGTAGTGAAAACTAAGACAGTAAAGGGTGCATCAGGACACTCCTCACCAACCGAAACCCCAGAAATATGAAAATAAGAAACTGAAGAAAAGTCTCCTCCCTCCCTTCCTTGTCATTTACATTATCTACAGCACCATCAATAACAACCCAGCTTACAAGTTTTTTCATCCCCTCCCAACAGATACGAAAAGCAACTCATACCCCAATGTCAAACTCACACTCTACAGCAAATCTTAATAGCAAGCTACTGTGCTCTTATGCTAACAGATTGCCTCCTCTCAATGTCCATTATCCCTCATCACAAGATGAAAATTTACTACCCCCAGTTAGGGTTATCTCACTTGTACTACCATTTGTGACATCAGAGGTGATGAAAATCAGGATATAAGAAGTGTAATTTAGACTAATCACCAAAGGGATGCAAGAACAGTGGGTTACTCACCAGTAACTGTCCTTCTTCGAGATGGGCTGCTCGGATCCATTTAGTAATAGGTGTCTCCATGCTGGAGCGCCGGAATGGTTGGAAAAACTTTTGTCCTAGCCTGTCAGGAGAGGGTAGGTGCCCCCCCCCCATGCCACCCAGTGGCTATATATACGGCCACCTCCCGACCCCTTCCCAGTTCCTAGGAGTTGCGAACTCCAGATGCAGGGATGAAGGGGAGGGACCTGAATGGATCCGAGCAGCCCATCTTGAAGAAGGACGGTTACTGGTGAGTAACTCACTGTTCTTCTTTGATTGCTGCTCAGAAGCATTCAGTAATAGGTAACTACTAGCCATGCTGACTGATGGCGGGTAGAGTTGGCTCTTCCGCCTACAGCACAGCAAAGTCACCCCAGATGGGAAAAAAGCCCAGCGAACGAGATTCTAGCAGGAGCCAAGAGACCAACTAGGCTCCTAGCCTGGCGAAGGAAAACCAACAACTGTGGGCCCAACCCAAAGTAGGGTAGGTCCAATCCAGCCGAGGCAGAGCATGCATGCGCTGAATGGACTAACATCACCTTGAACCAGAGCTGAATCAACGCAACACAACAAACGTGGAGGAGATGCATTAGTTGCTGTACCTAGGGGTATAGCATAAGGTATGAGGACCAGAGGGTAAATGACTGGCCATAGGGAACCTCCGGCATGGACTTACAAGAGGAGCACTGGAAGCCAAAGGGTTAAGGGCCTAGCTATGACGGCTGTGGCCTACGCAGATAACCGTAAAAGGGATGAATGTTATCCCTTGAACTGATCACAACGAAGCCCAAAGGTACATACTTGAAGAGTGTAGAATTGGGGTACGTAGCACGAGGACTGCTGAGTTCAGTCGAGAAGGGTCTAGAGAAAGACACTTCATGTTGGTACAATGAGAAAAGGAAAACCAGAGGCGGTGCAATGAGCAGCATATGGCCTGTTGAACCAGAAGTCCCTATGTTAGGAGCGTATAGCGCAAACTTCCAGCCGTGTAAAGTGTAAGAACCCGGAGGGTTACCAATGGAAGGGCACTTTGGACCGCTAGCACTGATAAGGCAGCATGATGGCCTTAGGAGGTGCTGTTAACTTGGTATCTAAAAGTACCTCGGTATGCATGAAGACTCACAGGAAGAGCCGTCCTCCTGAGCCTTACAATCTCTTCAGGATTCCAACACCAGGAAGACCTCCTGGAGGATGGCGGGGGAGGTAAAGGATGGGAGAGAGGGAAGGCAGGCAACGAATGCAATGCCACCACTGGGCCACTTAGTCAAAATGGCCAGAGGGCTCATGGAGTTAGAATATCATGAATGAGATCTTTGTATGCCCGAGGAACCACCAGAAATGATATCGTCTCAACTATGCTGCACCTACGTGTGTGCCAGAGATAAGGACACATTGAGACAGGACAACCTTCTGAAAGGTATGGGTTATAGGAGGAAGGAATGGTCTCTTCCCAAGCACCTGGGAAGTGATACTACTCCTGGAGTGTCAGCTGCGGTACTGCAGGAGTACCCTGGGTTTTAGAGAAACCAAACAAGGTGGTTTACCCCCATCATGAGAATTATTCCGGGCGGCATTCCACATGGGGGATACAGACCTCTGAATTTCCAGGCACATCAGAAATAGGGTCTTCTCTCCTCCTTCTCTTTCTTCTCTTCTTTTTTTTGTTTCTCTCAAGAGAGTGAGGGACACCCAACGACCTTGGTAATTGCCTTTATCAAGTATCATATGGAGATAACCCAACGGTTTTCGCCTCAGGTCCCCAAACAAGGTGTAACAAGTTCGCCAGATGCCCAGGAAGTAATGCCCCAGGCCAAGATATGAATGATCGTTGTAGCAAGGTGGCCCAGCGTGAGACATTTACGAACATCCCGGTAGGGGGACCGCCATGTGTGGAATGCAGTGATGCGCATGGAGCTTGTCAGCGAGCTGATGTCGTGGTAGCTAGACGTTAGCGTGGGAGGTGCAAAATGGGTTCCTTTCCACTGCTGTTCACCTGCTTGGGGAAGTGACATTGTCTCCTCTCCCAGGGCTCTACGATCTGGTAGATTCCAGGTCAGATGTACAGGAGTTGCAGGGGTAAAGGGGCAGGAGAGATGAAGAGGGTTTCACCACTGCTTCCTTGGTAGGGTGGGCCCTAGATAAGGACTCCCATATCAGGATGTCCTGATAATAACCAAGAGCATCCCAAAGAAGGAAGGGAGGCTGTTGTTTAGCATTGGCTTTTCTTCCTTCTTTTTTTTGTTTACTGGGGGTGGGGGGATAGTGCAGGCAGGGGTTGGACAGCTCTGCCTTGGCCATCCCTGAGCCATAGAACCCCCTGCGGTAAAGAGAACAAATACCATATTTCCACCTAACGGGTAGGGTGGTGGAGGGTCTCCTCTACCGTAGAGGCCTGAGGATGCAACAGGACCGACTTAACCCAGCATACCAACCGGTATGTTAAAGAGAGAAGGTGTCCCTCCCCATCCCAGGAATGAGAATAGATCCTACTTGCTGTGGGACAGGCAGTAGGCAGGAAGGGTTCCACACGTCTGGATGGGCACATGTGTCTGTGCGTACTGGTAGCATCTGCAGTCATGGCTGGAGCTACTATGAGATGCACTCCTCAGCCTTGGCAAAGGCCACCTTTGACACTGACGGGAACAGGAATCATCGGTCAGGGAGTAGCTGGGGGGGGGGGGGGGGCTTCTTGTTCTCTTTCTCCAATAAGAGCCCAAAAGTAGCAACAGCTAAGGATCATCTGGGTGCTGCGTCTCAGTGTGGATGTCCCGATGACTGAGAGGGGCTTGGGATACATGGCCTCTGTCTGCTCGAAGACCAGAGGGCAGGGCCAAAGGCTGGCTTGCCCCTGTTCACAATGTCAAGATAGGGCTGGCCCCACTAAGTTCCCCATTCCCCCACTGAAGGAAGGAAGGCAGAATCATAGGGCCAGAAGGGACCTCATGAGATCATCTAGTCCAACCTGCTAGAGTTTGAACCCAGACCTTCTCTGGATAAAGCAGATGGGCCAACCACTACACTATTTGTAGAGCTATCAGCTGCCCTCTCTGATGGTGCACTGAAGTTCTGTTCATGCCCCAGATGTTATGGGAATGGGGTGGCAGCCAATTGGGATAAGGACCTTCCTTGCAGGTGAGAGGAAGTGAGGAGAGGCTCTGAAACACCCCAGAGTTGGACTGAGGGCAGTGGGGAGGGGTTAAGTTCCTGCCCCAGGGTCATCTAGAAGAAAATGGGGAAAAAGTGGCAGTTTGTCACCCTACATAGTTTATATGGGGGGAGGAAAAGGCCCCGATGAAGGGAGGCCGAGGTATTTGACCTCTCCCCTACAGTCCCGTGTGGTACCCACCACGGTTAGGGTCTTGGGGGAGAACAAGAAATCCCTCCCAAAGGGCAGGTTGAGCACCAGCTGCTGCACAGCAGGGGGCACCCTGACTTCCCTAAGCCAGGCCGCTCAGCGGATAGTCACAGCCAAGGCCATAGTGCGGGCAGCTGTATCCACCGCATCTCAGGCTGAGAGGAGGAGTTCCTGAGAGATTATTCTTCCCTCCTCCAGGAATGCATCATACTCCTCTTTGGCCTCTGGTGGGAGCAAGTGTCGGAATTTAGCAACCGACTCCCACACGTCCAGCAAGTATCTGCTGGTTAGGGCCTGATTATTCGCCATCCGAAGTTGGAAGGCTGAGGAGGTGTAGACCTTACGCCCCAGGAGATCCAGTTCCCTGGCTTCCCTAGAAGCCGGGAGAAGGTCACTTGAGGGCTCGCCTGGGCCTAGCACCATTTGCACCACATCCCTAGGAGGGACTGGGTGGTCAGTGAGGTAAGGGAAGTCTGACTTGGGACCCCTATACTTTAAGCTCTGTGTCCGACACCAGGGCTGTAGAGCTTGGACTCTGCCACCGGGAAGATGTCAGGTCCCAAATGCTTGGGTGGAGAGGGACTGTCAGCGGCTCTGCTGAGGCAAAGGCTGGCCTGAAAAGAGTGTCTGAGGGAGGATCAGAGGGCTGGACCTCCATCCCTAAGTGGGCCATGTTACAGCACAACAAATCAAAGTGTGCTGATAGGTTGCCTGTATACAAGCCCAGTGCCAGGGACAGAGCGGTGCCGGGGACAGAGCGGTTCCGGGTGTCCGCCACAGAGGAGAAGGGGTTTCGCGGGGGGACCATTCTTGGGGGTGGAAGCGGAAGGGCAATGGCGCTGAGATGTGGCGCCGGGTTCGCTTAGAGTCCCTCAGTGGGCCTTCCTCCAGGCTTGAGGTGGGAAAAGGACTTCTCGATTCCAAGGGTGGTACCGGTGACAGCAAAGTGATATGTTGCCATGGGGATGGCTTTATGGTACTGGGGCCCAATGGAGTGGAAAATGGGGGGCTGTGTGGTGAAGGATAGCGACGACGTCCATGATGGACCTAGGCCTTGGATATAAAGGCCGGCTTGCCCCTTCTAACTGGTGTCGGGGAAGGTGGTGTGGGTAGCAGGAGTGCCCGAGCGGCCTCCACTGCCTCTGGAGTTGTTGGTATTGGAAGCGACTCTGAACAGGCCCGAGGCAGGTCTTTACCTGGGGAGAGAGGGCTGCTGGGTTGAGATAGTTCTTGCCCCCTCGGTACCGAGCTATACCAAGCCTGCGGTGCCAGAGGTGACTGCGGTCAGTGCTGGGGAGAGCCCTGCATCAACGGTACCGGGCTATGGCGGGCCTGCAGTGCCGAAGGTGATAGTGATCAGTGCTGGGGTGATGCCAGGATTGCGGTGCTGGTGGCGACCTTGAGTAGTGCGGAGGCGCCGAGGTGCTGGGTCGGAGCCAGGGTACCGGGGTCGGCACCGAGGTTGTCCTTCAATGGTCACTGGTAGTACGGTGCCATGTCGGCTCCAATGCCAAGCTAGATCTTGGCGCTGGGCAGGAACCCGAAGCCTTGGGTGGAGAGTGCCGAGCCTGTTCAGAGGCTAGGCCATGGCGCCTTTGTTCTCTCTCCTTGATTGTCCGAGGTTTGACGGACAAACATAGGGAACAGGCTGAGACCAGGTGGTTTTAGCCTAGGCACCAGAGGCACTTCCCATGGGGATCGTCCCGGGGAAGGCCTTGGCGTACTCGGAGCAGGGTTTGAACCCTGGCATGTTAGGCGATTTGCGATGGTCCGGCCCGACAGTGGAAGACTCCTGTGGTGGAACCCCATCCACGAAAAGGTGCTCCCAATCGGGCGAAAAGACAGGAGCAGATGTTCCAGATCCAATGCACAAGGTGGAAGAAATGAAACTGGGGAGGGGTCGGGAGGCGGCCGTATATATAGCCACTGGGTGGCGTGGGGGGCAGTGGCTACCTACCCTCTCCTGACAGGCTAGGACAAAAATTTTTCTGGCCAATCCGGCACGGAAACACCTATTACTGAATGCATCCGAGCAGCGCTCGAAGAATGGCCTTGCACGAGGCAAAGTGGTACAGGGGATAGGATGCAAATCTAGAGATCTCGCACAGTGACTTGCTGTGTCACCTAAGGAAAACCATTTCACTTCTTGTTTCCCCAACCATAAAATGAACACAGTGATACCTATTTCCCTTTGCCAAGAGCTTTGACGAGAACCTGCCCTGGAAGTACCAAATTAAGGAGTATACAATAAAGAAAATAACTCCTTGTTGTTCTGAGCTTAGGGGCAGCTTTACTTTTCCTTTGTACTATAGGAGTCTCAGGCACATAAGCAGTGTTCCCAGACTGCTCCAAAGCATCACTCAGCACACATGACAAAGACTTAAAATTCACCATCTTCTGGGACTTGGCTTTCTTGACAAATTACCACAAAACAAACCACAGCCCAAGTCTTGTCCCCAAATTTCTCTCTTCTTTCTCTACACTTACTCCTCCCAACTCTAGACTTTTCTATCTAAAGGGGTCCGTCCACTTCCTTTGTAGCCATGGTGGTGCTAACCATCTACACCAGGGGTCTCAAGCCCAAATCACCACGAGGGCCGCATAAGGACTAGTACATTAGCCTGAGGGCCACACCACAGAAACCTTTTCATACAATGATATTGCAAATATTGGTGCCAATAGCATTGTTGTGGGACACAGGAAATAGATTTAGGGGCTACATGCGGCCCCTGGGCCATGTGTTTGAGACCCCTGACCTACACCTATCAAGACACATCCGCAGGGCTCTGGCAGTATTGACTTGCTGGTCTCCAGCTGGATGGGCCCACAGCAGAATCAAGGCCCTCTGTTTTAAGATTGAGATCTGTTCTTTTCAGCGATTTGCTTTGATTCTTGACAAGCTATCAGGAAATCAGAGAAAAAGGAAGGAATGGCAGCTTTATAACATACAGGGCTGCTCTGGAACCATCTCAAATGGCCCGGAACATTCACAAGCAGAACAACCACCTCTTCATATTTTCTTCTGCAATTCCACCATTCATTCTCTTCTCACCCCACACAGACCCTTAGGGGTCCTGGAAATCTTGTCTTGCTTGCTCTGTGGTTGCATCAACAGTTTCCTGGAGAACAGAATTCCTGATCCAGTTGGAAGAAGAATACTGGGATGATAATTTCTTTCATTACTATGGCAATTCTGCCTTCAGGTCCAGTTCAGAAGAGTAGGATGAATAGGGAGAAACCTCTCATTTCAAATGGTTCACTCACATCCCAATCTTTTCCCCTCCCTTTTTATAGGTTGGTCGTGTTTTGGTGCCTTAATCCATATAGGAGCCAGAGTTTAATTTTACCAATAATCATAGTTATTGATGCTAGCGATGTTGCCATAAAGTCATTCATCAAAAGTAATCAGATTAAAAACAAAGCAATTAAAAAAACATTTCAAAGCATTTGAGACTTAAGCACAGCACCTTATTGAGGATGCCTCTTCCCAGATGATCCCCAAGGGCTTCAAGACATTGCTGTTTGAAATGTAAATAATGGGCTTCTTGTTTTCATGCACCAGGCAACCGTACGTGCCCTGTATTCCAATGAGAAAGTGCATAAATGGGGTATCCACTGTCCCCAAACAGCATCATCAGGTTTGATGTTCTACTTTCAGACCAGGAGACTGGATTAGCAGTTATACAGTCAGGGGTCAGGGCTGGCTTGTTTCTCCAGCAGTAGCAACAACTTGATGCCGGTCTTAGACTTTGTATGTCAATCTTAAAGCTCCACTTGACCCACTAGGTCCAAAGGAGAATTCTTAGATCTTGACAAATAGAGCAGCACAACATCATGCATGGGTATGTCGACACTTAACAAATTAATTCGAATTGATGAGGATCAATTTGAATTAAATAAGTGCATGGCTACACTAGCTTTCATGAATTCGAACTAAGGAACTCCTGAGTTCAAATTGATGAAAGCTGACTTGGAAGTGATAAAACCTCGTTGAACTTCAAAGTGACCATCAGTTTGAACTCAGTAATTCGAATTAACCCAATGTAGCCATGTTAATTCAAACTAACTGTTCGTTCGAATTAGTCACGGCTTGATTTTCCCCATGCAATAGTGCTCCCTACCTAATTCAAACTAGCAAGTCCTGTGCATGGACATGCTAGATTGAATTAGGGTTTCTAGAGGTGGCCATGTTAATTCGAATTAACTGAATTTGACCTAATCATTATTAGTTCGAATTGCTAAGTTTGAATTCAGTTAATTCGAACTAATGTTCTAAGTGTAGACAAAGCCATGGAGTTTCGACAGTAGAACGAGTAACAAGAAGTGGGAGGGCTCTTTGTTTTCCACACTGGTATTTTTACTATTTGTATTATGGTACAGTAACAGAGGCCTCAGTCAGGGATTTTGCTACCTATTGTATACACACACATAAGCCACACACACACAGAATGATCATAAGCATACTGTGTGGGCCAAAATCATCCTTGAGGTCAATGGAGTTACACTAGGGATGAATTTGGGCCATCGAGTTTACTACCATGGGTTTGGTAGCATGTACCCAGAGTAGTTTTTCCTTCTCCCTCACTTCCAGAACTTAGCTACTGTGGAACACGATCAGTAAGCATCTATGGTAAGATCTGCCTTGTGGGTACACTGTGGCATTAGCTTCTGATACGGCTGGTCAGTCAATCTGTCCCAGTAAAGATATTCCCTTCACAGCTCTATCAGGATTTAGCAGCCTTGGGCAACTTGTTATTCTGTGGAGCTTCTTGGGATAGAAAGAAAAAAGGTTTTTTGAAAGGATCTGCCCATTGTGCTCTTGCCCTCCCTAAAGGGTTTCAAGCACAAGCCAATGGGATAAAAGATACTGCAGATTTAACAGCAGGTACTCGGCCAAAAACTGAGATTAACCACCTCATGGGGTCCCTTCTAACCTTATGATTCTATGATTAGTGTTACCTTGGAAAGCCTATTATAATATAATGATAATGACCTCCACATATGTCATTTTGAAAATCAAACTATAATTGTCAGTACAGAAAAACAGCTGCTGTTGGGGAACAGAACAGAGCTCACACCTGCTGTGCTAACTTCAGTAAAATTCCTACTGAAGCCTGTTTCCCTGAGCAAATGCTGCAGGGTCTGGTGCACTAACAATAAACAAGTAAGGCAAAGCCTCTAGTCAAACACCCTTCTGAATTTGACCTTCTTTCTCTAGATCCACTCATCATACTCAAGGTTCAGACCATACCTTGGCATCATTTTCATGGCAGACCCATATTGGTAAGACTTTTAAAGAGGCATCCCCAAAACTGTTTGGCAAATAGAACTAAAAATTGAAAAGCTGTTACTGTGTTTTATTACTGTTCTATTATTTTGTTCTCTCCATGTTATTCACTTGTGCTGTATCAGTGTCAGATACTGAAGGACATGCCGTCAGTTCGTTAACAACTTAATTGGCATTGTAAAAAAATCACGTAATTGGGTGCTTGGCTTTAGTCATACACAGAAGTTTACGGACACAGTGGGGATGAAAAATGAATCACAGTTTAATAAATACCTTGAAAGCTATTACTTGAGGCAAACAGATTTACTAATTACCCAACTTATAATAAATAATAATTAGACATACTTAGAGCCTGTTATAAAAGCGGATACAGCAATGTGTCATAGTACCATTCCCAAGAACCCACATACGAATATCACAAATAGTGTCAATGTTTGACAATGCAGCTAAATGCTGAACACCATCAGCTACACGTCAGGGCTGGCTGAAAATTTTTTGTTTCAAGCTTTTGCTGGTTGGGAAATTAGTGTTCTCATTACACAATAATTAGCACAGCAAGCATCTGCCTGCTTCAAAACACTTACAAATTTTTGTTGGAAAACCAATATTTCAAAAACTGATTTTGGCTATTTTTGGCAGAAAAATGTTCAGATTTTGGCCAAAAAATCAACATTTTCCGGTGAAAATTTTGATTAAAATCTTAACAGTTTTCTTTTTCATCAAAATTTTCTGCAAGGTGGGTTTTTTTTGTTTGTTTGTTTTTTGATCAGCTCTAATGTTTATACTAGGATCTCGGGCCACCAAAACATTTCACAGGAAAGTCTCACAAGATTCACCAGGGGCCAATAAAGACCCAATGACTGACACAGCACTCTGGCTATGTTCACACATAAACGCTTATTTCAAAATAAATTATTTCAAAATAAAATCCTTAATTCGGAATAACTTAAATCAAAATAAGCAAATATTAAATCGAAATAAGGGAAAAACCTCAAATCAAAATAGCAAGTCTGGACACAGGACTTGCTATTTCGATTTATGAGACGGGCACCATGCCCCCTCCTTGGGCCATGTCCCCACCCAATATACAGAAAAAGGAAGGCACCCTGGGAAGGAGAAGGGCAAACGTGTTAATTCGAAATAATGGTTATTTCGAAATAACATGTCAAAACGGTGTTATTTCGAAACAACTGTTTCAAAACAATGGCTATTTCGATTTTACCCTAGGTTTTATTGTTCCGAAATAATGGACATTATTTCGAAACGACGGGGGCTCATAATTTTGAAATAAAAAAATGTTGTTTGGATATCTCAAGTTTTATTTCAAAACAACGGTGGCTGTTTCGAATTAAAAGCCTCGTGTGGACATAGCCTCTGTCTTTTCGCTCTGGACAACTGCTGGGCACACAGACATAGGAACACCATGGTTGGCCCTTGTGCAAGTGAGAAAGAGGAAGGAGAAGAGGTGAGGATCTGGTCCTCATCTTGAGCACCTGTACCTGGCCACACAAAGGACCTGACTTTCAAGCACTTAGCAGCCAATGTACACAGCACTAATCTGGTGCTGATTGTGGCTGCTGATCTCTATTGAAAATTTGACTTCAATGTGGTTTGGAAGTAGGCCCAGCTCCCTCCACTAGTCTGCTTTGGCACTAGCTACTTGAAAGAGGGTGACCAGGATAGAGCAGGCTGAAAAGGGAAGGCATAAGGGCATTGCAGTTGTCACACCAGTGCAATACACACTGCTCCTATGGAGCATTCTGACCACCTCCAGCACCACTGCCGTTACCACAAGACGAACGAAGAGCAGAAGTATGAGCAGGCCAGGTTTACAAACAAAGTGGTAGAAGTGGCCAACAAATCTGGGGTACTTCAAATACCACTGATCACTCTTCTACTGCTCATGGTCCCACTGGGGCTCTGCGCCTCTTTCCCCCAATCTAGAATGGGAATCATGCTATCTGCCCATCTCTATGAAGTGCCTGGGTCTGTTCAAATATTGTTAGAGGTGTTACAAAATAAATGGTTCTAATGGTTTTAGAAAACCCTGTGTCTTGTTTTCTTCCTCCACCGCTGCATTCTCAGCCCTCAGGTCAGCCTGTCTGCAAATTTCACTGATTTTGATGAATTTATCATTTTTGTTAAACAATGACAATATATAATTTAAAGCCTTTCATAGCTATTTTCTTTTCTTCTTTCTCACACACTCTCCCCCTTTCCTTTGGCAGTTCTCCCTGACACAACGAGAAGTGACAAGTTGTAATTTTCCTTTCTGCTTTAGATTCTGGTTATATGTCAATAAAGGCAACAAGCTCCAAGGTTTTCTGAGATTAGACAGTGACTCATCCTGAATCCTATATATACATCCACTGTAGTGTCTCCTATTCCAGGAAAGACAAGCTCAGCAGCAAACAATTCTTTCCATGGAGAGGTGTGCTGTGAGGCACAGGGGAGTGACCTCATGATAGAAGAGGGGTGCAGTAGTTCAGGGTGAGTTGGACTTTCATGAACAGTTTGGGGGGTGGGGGGGCACAGCAGCAAATGCCTGAAGTTGATGGTTCCAGGAACAAAGGAGAATGCAGATGCTTTTAGTTGATGTTTATCACTGAAAACTGAGAGGGCTTCAGGGACATATGACTAGAGCCCTGCAAATCTTCAGATATCTGCATTATAACCATGGAGATCTGCATCTGCGGATACAGTGTGGATAGCTGCAGACCATTTCTTGTGGATGCAGATCAGCTACAGGGCCATGTATTTTTTATCCATGTAGAGCTAGAGCCCTGCAAATACATGGACATCCGCATTATATCCACATTTGCAGATACAACGTGGAGATCCACGGACCATTTCTTGCAGATGCAGACTGGATACAGATCCACATATTTGCATCTGTGCAGGACTACGTCTGACCCACCCACACTGGAGAGAATGTGCTGAGAAGAGCTGTGAGTTCCTGGGTGAGAGACTCCTATTGTGGGAGGAAAGGACTGAGGTTCCCTGGGATGAAAAACCCTTATGGCTGTGTAGAGGCTATGGAGCTAGTGGCCCTTTTACTGCATGAGTGAGGTTTACTGTCTGGGGTGAATGACCCCCTAGTGATAAGCGAAGTAGAATGTGCCCAGGGTGAGCAGCTCACCATGACCAGAGGGGGCTAAGCATGAGTGGCCTCTTCTGTTCCATACCTTGGGGTTTTTTTTTTAACTAATATTCCCTATATGTATCTATATCTATGTCTATATCTATATCTTTATCTATATACATGCAAGAAAGATGGCAACATTAATCAGCACCAACCCATCTCAGTCCAGTGTTGGAAACCTACCAGATGAAAATTAGTATAAAAGGGCTAATTATGATTAATATTAATGCATTACAAGACTTACAGCAAAATAAGTAGATTTGTACTACCACCTATTTTGCACCAATTTTACTGAAGCATTGAAAAATTACATCCCCTTTGGCCTAAGCTTATTTCAGACTCACAGTAGTTTTCTTGCAGAAATTATAAAGGGATTGAAAACCAGCTGTTCAAGTGGGGAATAGCTTTGGCAACATTTCCTCTTCAGTATGACTACCACTACTTGTATTACCGCAGTGTCTAGTGGTCCCAGGAGTGGTGCAGGGTCCCATTGTGCTAGATGCTGTACAAACAAAAGACAGACACTGTCTCATGGACCTTAAACTCTAAGTGTAAGAGTAATACCATAAGGATCCCATTATCTAGAGCTGGTACTTAAAAAAACAAAAAACAACACAAACAAACCAAAAAAACCATAATTTTTTTTGTGGGTGAACTTACTGCTGATGACAGGTGCTGTACTGACAACACTGAGACTCTGGTTCTGCCTGCGTTCCCAGAACAGATAGCCACAGTGCAAATGTCCTCCAGCCAGCTTGTTGGTATGCAGTCATGGAGGAGCCCCCCCCTAGGGAAAAGAGTACAGTCTCTGCTGCCCATTTAGTCCTTATAGTCTCTGTTTCTTCAGCCTGTTTAGTCCTTAGCCTCTCTGTTGAGTCAGTCAAGTGTTATTTTCTTCATGAGGATGCTTGTATAATGGGAACTAGATGGAGAATACCAATGTATTTCACACAGGCCTTTCAAACAATTATGACATGATAACTTTTATTCACTTATGGCCTTGCAAAGATTTGTTATTTGTATTACAGCAGTACATGACAGCCCCAAACACACACTTAAGAGACTTCCCCTGCCTCAAAGAACTTACAACCCAAATAGACAAGACAGCTATAAAATGTGAGAAAGGATGTATTATTGTGCCCATTTTACAGATGGGGAAGTGAGTCACACTGCAATAAGTGCTTACCTCATGTCACATATGGAGTCAGTGGCAAAGATGGAAATGGAACACAGATATACTGAGTCTCAGTCCCAAGTCTTATCCACAAGAGTACCCTTGTTCGCTAGGAAAAAGTCTCATTGTTGTCAGTAGAACTTAAGTACCTGTTTAAAGATAAATATCTGCTTACAAACCTGGCTGCTGAATCAGGATCCAACAAACTGGATTTGGAGTGGTAATGTCAAGTCAAAAGCTCCATAACATATTCCTAGACCCTGACCATCTCAGTCCCTGATAACCTAGACTTTATGGGGTCAAATTCTCCCCTCAAGTAAGTGGGACCAACTTTGCTGATTTCAGTGAAGTTGTATCTGCTTAAACCAGGCCTGAATTTGACCCCGCTTTAATCAAGCTGTTACTCTTCAGTAAAGTAGCCTTACAATAATTGTGGTTTGATATAGTTACATTTTTAAAACTGTAGGCTGAATTTCCCTATAGATCAGAGTTAATTTCACCTGTGAAATTTAAGGGCTCAATTTTGTAAACGTATCACGCAGTCTGTAAATTAAATGCACTTTTGGGATCTTTAATGTGAAGTGCAGACATTTCTACATCCTGCTTATACCCATTTGCTTATGTTCATAATGAGGACACAGGCCTCTGTAATGAAACTTCTGGGTGTATTGAAGCTGCTATCACTTAAGAAATTTCTGAAGTGACACCTAAGTTTAAGAGCCGTGTTTTGCGCACTTAGTTGCCACTTACTCTGACTCTGACATCAACATTCCCATTTCCAGTGCTGTGACACTGTAATGTTCACTGCTCATTATTTATGAGCATCATTAGGGTTTCTATATTTGTGGTAGCTGGAGCAGAGTGTCATGCCCATTTCTCCACACATCCTGTATCCTTAGGGACTCTCTTAAAATCTAAAAGATTCCATTTTAAGAAGAAAAATCCCATTGTGTCCCAACAGAGAAATAAGATTTGGATCACAGTGAGTGTAAGTCAGCCTTCCCAGGAATGTTCCTTCCCCAGACCAGATGAGGATAATGATGGTAGTATCCTGTATTTATAGAACATCTTTTGACTCAAATCTCTTGTAATCTCAGTTATTTATATGGCCCCAATCACAGTTGCATTTGAGAGCACCTCCCAATCTTTAATGCTCGTATCATCCCAATGCCCCTGTGAGGGACAGGAGTGCTATAGTGTCAATTTTATAGATGAGGAACTGAGCCATGGAGAGAGGGGTCACATGGGACCTTGCAAGTCTCTGGTACCTCCAGCAGCACAGAATCATTCTGGTGCTCTATCCATGCTGAGTCAATGGGGAGGATGCCACCCTTTAGTAATGATGTCTGTTATGGTAATGCCTAAGGGTCAGCAAAGGATGAGATGCCATTGTGCCAAACACTGTATGACTAACAAGTGGTCCCTTCCCTAAAGACCTAATCACCTAAACAGACAAGAAAGGCACAGGGTTGGGGAGAAGGTCTAACAAAGCAGAGAGAATCATGCGATGGCAGCAAACAACTTCTTCTTTCCAGAACAACATTTTTGGGGTCAGTTCAGTTACGATGGGAAGGTAGGTGAGGGAAACAGAGCAGAGGAGAAGAGGGCAAGAGAGACAGGTGTGGAGTGAAGCTGAGGTGACAGAGGGGCCGCTGAGGCACAGATTGGTTGAGTAACTTGACCAAGGTCACGCCAGCCATCTGTGACAGAGCAAGAAATTGAATCCAGCTCTCTTCATTGGCAATCCAATGCCTTAACAACAAGATAAACCTCCTTCTTTTTTCCAGAGTTGCCTGGCTGTTTGGTGGCAACAACCTCTTGGTTGTTTCAAAATAAAAGTCCCTATGTCCAAACAACGTTTTCTTGTTTCGAAAGGAGGGAGCTCCTTGTTTCGAAACAAGAGCCCTCCTTTCGAAACAGCTTAAACCCACTTTGCTTTCAAAAGGAGGGTTATTTTGAAACCACTGGTTTCGAAATAAGCTGTTTGGACATCTTATTTCGAAACCACCTTTGTTTTGAAAGAACAAGGACCTTCCTCCCAGGGTGCATAGCACCCTGGGGGGAAGGTCCCCCCCCCCAGCACCCTGGGCAAGGATCAGCACTCTGGCCAGGGTGCTGAGTGGGGCGCAGGGGGTCAGAGGGTGCCCCAGCCGGCTTCCCCCCGCTTCCCCTTGCTGGGAATGGGGGGGATGGGAGCCTCAGCCTCCTTTGCCCCCCTACTCCCAGCAAGGGGAAGGGGGGGAAGCCAGCTGGAGCTGCCCCCAAGCCCGGGGTGCCCTCCTCCTGTAGGGGGTGGGGAGCTTCCCCCTGCCCCCCCGCCACCTCTGCAGGGGGCAGGGGGGCTTCCC